>JARDUL010283398.1:8103-23227 GCA_030265205.1 Dirona pellucida | reverse complement strand
ATATCCGTACAAGAATGACGGGAGACAAATAAAAAAAAGAGACAAATTAATATCAGGACTTTTATTTGCAATTTATTTGATACTCTGCAATAAGATAATCTGCCATAATAATAATAATATTCATATAATGATATATATTCATATAATTATAAACCATGAGCAGAATAACATAGGGAGACAAAAAATATTATCAATCTTAGCAATGGGACACACATATCATTATAGTGACCTTGAGCAATAACAAAACAAGTGTCGTCATAAAATGTGTTACGCTGACAAGTCGAATGAGTTTAAGAGATAATATATTTAATAATATCCATTGTTCAAATAACGCTTCAATCATTTATCTACATTAAGTAGACAAACTTAGATACGTACTTTAAAAAATAACAACGGCAACAATGAAACGTGGCATAATAACGGTCTTGGAATTATCGCTTGCTGCCTTTCAATTCATGTTGAACTCGCCACTTATCTGAAATCTATTCTCTCAAACCGTACCCCTGAGAAGAGAAAATCCCGATCTTTAGATTGGTATCAGTAGTTCTAAATGCGTCAAATAAAATACGATTTGTGTTCTTCTACATGACTAGCTTCAGTTACATAATTATATCATGCATAACTCAGACTGGGCTCAACATTGAATCCTTGGGACAGATTTTGTATATTATTTTATCCTCACTTGACTCGCATATAAAAGAGTAATAATGGCTACAGGCAGAGGAAAAAATTGTCAGTGTGTTAGTATGATACGCCTATCAGGCTGCTATATTGTATGCTCCCTGGTGGTTTGACAAGGACACAACATGCTGGGAAGAGGGAGAGGGGGGGGGGGGTGTGAAATCTGTACCTACTTGTGCAGGGTAACAGACGATGTGTCACATATCTTGATCTTTTCTTCCCAGATTCAGGATAGACAGGGTGGGTTATAAAAGGGACATAATCTACCCTTGATAAAAGATTCTATCTAAGGAATGCACACACAAACACAAAATAGAGTTGACTAGTATTCTTGAAAGAATTAAATGATCACATATTTCTTCTACAATAATCATCATCAAAGATTGTCTGGTGCTTTGAACACCCTGCGCAACACTATATCTGCATTGCAATGGGCTATTACTTTTATTAGGTCCTTTCTGATGTTCAAAGTACCTCACAATAGTATCGGAAATTGTTTAGACTGAGAGCCCAGAGGCTTTTTATTTTGAGAAACAATAAGGTGTAGAAATGCCAATGGCATATAAATTTAGTAAACTCCGTAAGCAAAAGGGGCTTTGAGTGAAATAATATTATGTGCGCGCACGTCTTACTTATCTGCTATTAAGGTCATGTGTATGAAGGCTAAAGAACACGACAAGGGGGTGTGACAATCATGGAAAACAAACCTGTGTGAATTAACAGAGTGGTGTAGTGATGCCTCTACGGTCACTCCCACTGAAATAGTATTTGAATTATATTTGATTTAGACCCCAGCAGCAATGTTCATCCTATATTAATGTAACCAGTTCACACATTTCGACACCATGTTAGTTGACGTTATTCAACATCTAAGAATAATATTATAAACTATGGAAACATAATGGTGTTTCAAATTTGTGAATACATGACTTATATATATATATATTGTTAAAAGTAATAAAAGTGGGATCTATGAATGAATATGGCAGCAAATCTTGAAATCTTACACCTTTCTTGTTCAGTTAGCCAGCGAAAGGGGCAAACCATGAAATGATTGAAACCTACCTATTTATTCAGTCATACAATAATTTAAAAAAATAGAGAATGCTGACCTCAACGACTAGTACTTACTGCTGGTCACCATGCCATTGGATAGTTTAAATTGTGTTTAAGAAGACAGTAAGTGCTGTTCAAGAAAACAGCAATAAATGCTTCTTCTTCTGTTGCTTCATTTCTTTGACTACACCTTTGACTACACCTGAAGTCCTGCTTTTTTTCGTGAACTCTATTGTTTTCTTCAGCTCCTCCAGGCTCGCAAACAGCTTTTCGTTTAATGTTTCCCCCTCATTTCACATTTCGGCAGAACATGCTCTGTGGTCTCTGCTTCCTTAGAGCGTGTAACAAAGTGGACTAAATGCAATCTTCAGTTTGTTATGCATGCCACTGTTCAGTCTGCACTGTTATGACCAATGAATGCTGTGGTGTGCAACAATTTGCTGTCTCCGCAGAAGAACCAAGTCAAGCATTCTTTACATTATTTCATTTTAAATCCAGTTCAAACGACACAATAGCTGGATGGAGTGTCATTATATTGTTCTCATATCATTATGTTAATAACAATATACCATAATATCAACATCATATCTGCATATTTCCACTCTTTTCTCTTTTGTACAAAATTCATAATTTAAAGAGCTCAATAAATGGATTAGCCAAAGTTGCATTGCAATAATAATAAAAAAAGGCACAGTGAAAACCAATATGAAGCAAAAGTGTCTTTCCTATGACATATGTTACTGGCTGTACATATTGTCTGCCCATCACAACAAAATCAATATTTTTTATCAATACAGTGGGTTCTGTTTCAATCATATATATATATATATATATGGGACATTTGAAAAGGAAAACAAAAAAACAATACATCAACTTAGCCAAAAGTTGGCTTGATTAGAATATTATTATCACATAGAATAAGATGAAGTAAATTTAAGTGTTGCAGGTGAGAGGAAATAAAGAGATAAATCTGAAAATCATTTTTGAAAAGGTCAACTAAGACAGACCCTCTGACAGCTAATCTTGTAAATATTTTGATCTGATCCTGGTCGGCACATATCAAGCATCTATATCTTCTACCATAATTTCATGTACATTTGTTGAATGTCAACTTTCTAAAAATAAATTGGTGAACATGATTTTGATTGTGATACTGTTTCTTACAGCAAACTGGGAAATTGTGACATAATTTGAGCTGCCAATTCTATTACAAGAGTTGTCGTACATCAGTCACGCCATGCAATTACACACTATCTTAAACATTGGAGACTATGAAAACAATTAAAAAAATTAAGTCCTTAAGAGCCTTGAGGCCCATTATAGACCCGGAGTGTTTATCCCGGTTTCCGTAGCGTGAAGCGGACGAGTGACAATATGTGTCACCCTTCTGGATAGGACCCTGGTCTATCACAGATTACTTCCCGTTGTAAGCTGGTATCCATTTCTACACCTGGAATGAGTGAGCTTCTTGCCCAAAACAAAACAACGAGGTGACTGAGGTAGGATACGAACCCACGACCTGAGCTGTCTTAACCACTTGGTCATCTCGCCTCACCTTTTTTGATGTTACAGTGCAAAAATAGTAATTGGAACATCGCTTTATTGGAACAATGCTTCAGAGACATAATTTTTTCATATATGATTTATACTGCTTAACCGGAACTCCCAACACTTATTCAGAACAAAAAATCATGTAGATTGGCCATTATACATAGTACATAGCAAGTTCATACATGAATTGGATGGTGCTGCATGGTGCATGTATGTATTTCATAAAATAAACAAGCACACAAAATAAGTGACATTGTACGTAACTTAATGATGAAAAACCAAAAAACAACAAACAAACAAAAAAAACCCAATCACATCACCCATAACAACATAAAAATATGGGGCCTGTTGACGTCAATCTGATTAACCGTGTGTGGATTATAAATACAGTGTATATATGAATCATTAATATACCATTCCATACAAAAGCACCCCGTTATGGGGCATCACATAAGCGGGACGATTTGGGTGTGACAGTGTTCATCCATTTAACCGGTGTGTACTTTATACGGTTAAAAGAAAGGTAGCACCTGTTTAAATTTGATCTGCGATGTGTGAGACAGAAAGTAAAGTCCTGAAAAAAGCCCAACCAAGCGCTCAAACCAGGGACCTTCTAAGTCTAAGTCCCAAAGTAGCTACCTCAACCACTACATTTAATATATCCATCCCCTCTCTACCTCCCCAGTAAATCAAGCAAGGAAATCAAATTCATAAGATAAGATAAGATAAGATAAACTTTATTCATCCAAATAAGGATTGATTTGTTAAAAACTAGAATGATATAATATAACATGCATACAGATCATTCATTCATATGTTAAGACGATAAAAACAAAAATGTAAATGAAACATACGTTCATAAGTGGCTAGTCTTGTGTGATCTCATGCAATGGCAGGCTTAGACTTAAGTGGCTACTTCAACATCTTGTGACATTCAGCTTTATTGACATAATTCGTAATACCTAAAATATGTCCTCCAAATCATAACACAGCTGTCTTATATCAACATTGTCTTATATAAATATATGCCAAATTGGTGGTCCCTTGTGATGTCATATATTTCTGGGTTGCTATGTTTTGTTTCGTTGTGGCATCAAAAATATATCAGATAAAGACATGGAGATTGTTGCTATGAATCATGTGGATATCTAGCTTGGGGTGAAATAAAATATCACTGGTACGAACATGATGATGAGGATGATGATAATAATGACGATGATGGCAACAAAGATGATGATGATGATGACGCCGCTAGGCAGGATAGTGGCAGATATCAACATAGGTTTTTTTGTGATGTCCTGTCCTATAAAAATGAATATATTGTAAATGAATATTTAATATGACACATTGGTGAGACAAATGGTTAAGTGGGATGAGAGCATGCAAGAACAAAAACATGCACAAACGGGTCGGGTGTATACAATAAAATCAAACTTTAGTAACTTAATATCAGTAAACCACTTAACACCTGTGGTGCAATGTAATGACAACAATATCTTTCATAGCGAAATATTCACTCAATGTCATGACAACAATAAGCCTTCATAACCAAATATTCACTCAATGTTACAACCGAATATGCAGTGATGTGGTTCTTTGATAAGGATTTTTAAAATATCATGAGAAGAAACAATTAACAAACAACAAGTTGTAGTGATGAAAAGAAGAGGGAGTACTGACCACAGAGGAAAATGTAATTTGTAAGACAAATGCACCGAAAGGACAAAATATAGAGATGATATTTAATGTTGATGGGATAACTTCTTGGTAAAAGAAATTGTGGGGTAGGGACAGTGTCTCACATGGGCAAATATAAAATCAAGGTTTATTGAGAGCTGTGTAGGATTGGAGGGACATGAAACAAGGTTGGCACATGAAAAAGTGGAAGGCCACAACCGAATAAATATTATTAAAAAATTTCAGAAAACTAGTTTTAAATATTTGACACAAGCAAGGTCTTACAAAGTTATGATTCAATATAAAAGCAAGCACAAAAAGATCATATTTGCATAAAAATACAAGGCAGTAATTGAAATGAAGCATAAATATAATACTAGTAGAAAAGGCTTTAAACGCAAAACAGGCAGTTTGTAATATATCATTGTTCTTAAGACTGGTCCATGTCACTTCACACAAGGTGGCGGAATCTAGTCTGGCAAAACACTCTTGGAAATACTATGTGTATTCTGAAACTCTAGCCTTAGTCGGAAAACTTTTGCTTGAGTTTCTACATAAGGGACAGCATGCCATAGCGTCCAGTCTTTAGATTCCCAACAGACCCTGGTGTTTGTACGCCCCGCCCACAGCCACATCAAATGAGTCGGAAGTCACATGATTTCCAGTGAGATGCAAGAAACAGGCCGGTAAAATTTTTTCCCCCCCTGTGTTAGATATCAACGTTCTGGACTTCTACAAATATCAATATATCAATGAACAATTACAATAGCTCCATTTCTTTTCAACACACATCAACTTTTACATGATCCCAATAACACCATACGCCTAAAATATGACTTCATTTGGGCTGGTTGTGAGACCTCATATCTTAACATAAATCCTTTGAACAGTTTAAAACACATTTGAACACAGCCATTTCTTATTGTAGATGATAAAAATTCAACACAATGGCCAAGGCCAATGTTAGGTACTAAATCAGATTTTCGCATGAATCTTAGTTTGAGATCAGACGTGAAAATGCATGCAGCATGCAAAGTCAGAATGAAAAGATCAAATTATTTCCATATCATTAATGCAGTTAGACATGAGTAAAACATAAGGCTAATTGTAACGCTTCATGTCCAAAAAAACCAATTCCTACCAGCTTAAGTTTCGTTTTCAGGCTAATAAGTATTTCAGACTGCATGTCAACTGTACATCCCTTGTTAGCTTGGGAGAATTGTGATTGTATCCTCTGGTAAGATCATGACTTCAACTGCCCTACTTGCCCGCCCATGTATATAAATGGGTACCAGGGGAGTAATCCGCGATAGACCCGCCTCCTATCCAGAATGTGATGAATCCTCACATTGTCCCTTTCAATTTCAAGCTACGGAAAACCGAATAATAAGTATACCAGTTCTATGGGGCACAGGGTCTGGATGGCTCACTTTTTTGCATTCTATTGAGAGCTTGCATAATGGCCCTCAAGTTGACGCAAGAGGCAGTTATGACCAAGACACTGAGGATCGGGCTATGTATGGCAAGAAAAGGATTAAATTTGATACATATAAGCAAAAATACTACTAATGGAAAGAAAAAAAACAACCCAACCAAAAATTTTACATCTATCAATCAAAACCATAAATGGTCATAATATACGTTTTTACACAATAAGCAAAGGAGAAGAAAAAAACCTTTTTTAAAAAGGTGAAAATTAGCAAATTAAATTTTGTGACCTTAAAATACAAAAAGACATTGTTTTCAAAACTACCGTTTAGGACTACTCAGATCCTTTCGGATCAACAATATTTTATTGTGGTGGACATGTGGAGAACAGAGAGAAAGACAAGTAGACTAGTGGGACCAACAAAAACGTGTCTTGACTACCGTTAGTTTTGAAGAAAATAAATACATTTTTGGACCAGGTGTTTTCGTACGTGCCTGGCTACAGAAATAAACTTGCCAACAAGGAGTCATTCAGGTAAAGATGTTTGTTTATCGAGTCCCCTTTGTACCGCAAAAAGCAGTGTAGGGGCCAGCCATGTGTCAAGCTCTGAATTGTGTACATGACAAATAGAAGTAAATCCAATTCCACCAAGGACTAACATCACTCATCACCTTACACATGGCTAGAAAGACTCTGCATCAGAAAACACATAATACTGTAGTCGAAAATGCATAGAATTGTTGAGAAACACTGTTCCCGGTCCCGCTACTTATACTTCTCCTTATAAATAATTAGCAAACAATAATATCAAATAGCATTAATCGTAAATGATTTGAGCTGTCCCGAACATTTCAGACTAAGAGATTCAGAGCATATTGATGCATTATTTGTCAGTTCTTTATCAAAAATCTATGGAAACCTTTCAATGTGAGGGTCAATTATCTTTAAAAAGACTTTCCTCCAAAAGACTCCTTCTCTTTGCATCAATAAAGATACTGTAGTATTTGTGGCCAAAATGACACGGCCATAAGAAGGCAGCCACATCCCTTAACTTGAGTACAATACTAACGTCATCTGACAAAATGCCGTAGAGCCGAAAAACTAGTTTCGAGAAAATCGCGTTTTTGTTTAAAGATCAATATCTTAACAATTGCATTTTCTATTTCACTATTTTTGGGGGGAATAGCTAAAATAAGTGTCTTTAGGCCTTTTGGTATCGTTTTGATCAGTCATCTATATTTAAAAAAATAGAAATTATGAGCTGGATTATCTAACTATTGTGATCAGACAAATCACCTTAGAACGTCTACGATGTTGACTTCCCCGCGCTTGAACAGACAAAACACATTGGAACGCCTTGGAGTTGGAAACAGTGATCTGCGTCATCAATCAGTTACGAACAAAACCTCTATTCGTGGAGCCAACCAGTAGTCATTTAGAAGAGTTCAACCAAAACGCACATAACCAGTAAGTTTTCACCCTCTAGTAGTTGCAAACAAATCGAGAAAGAATTCACGTTTTGAAAGACATAAAAAGTTTACACAATGGTGTTATAATTGTATAGAACCAAATGCCATCAGTGTATCCGTGTTATTTAAGACCATCTTTTGTTCTCCGGTGCAATCTTGTTTTTTAATGCATGACCAGAGATATGAAGGGGAAGAGGCAACAACAACAACAACACACACAGTGATAAAGATAGCGTAACATTGACAAAGACAGAGGGAGCGAGATATATAAAGAGTCAGACAGAGAGACGGAATGTGTAACTCACTAAGCCAGTTGAGAATATGTCCGTAAAATGTTTTGTCAGTAACTCGCTAGCTGCTGAGGTATTTTTCCAAAAAATGATTTAATGTTATTCATCTTTGGTTCTTGTTATCAATAATGTCAAAAGATAGAGTTTGGAAGACTTCATCAAAATCACAAATAAAAATATTCGTTTCAAATTCGTCTAAGGTGTTATGTCAGATCACGTTAGTAGGTTAATCCCTTTCTGGTCTGAAACTTAGAGTTCTGTGAAAACCAATCAGTTATCTATCCTGTTCCATTTGTCAAGCGTTTACAATCATATAGCACCATGCTAATTTCATCAGGTCGATTAAAGATTAAATTTATGACCAAGACACTGAGGATCGGGCTATGTATGGCAAGAAAAGGATGAAATACACACTCAAAAATGCTTGGTCCAAAATGTTTGGGGCAGCTCCAATCATTTCTGGATGACGCTATGTTCAGTGAGCAAAATGGGACATAAGTAAAAATAAAGCAATATCATGGCATGAATACCAATTTCTTAATAAATAGCAACAATTGTAGCTTCTCATTAAGTGATGTTAGTGATGAGCGTTTATATTTGTATTGCATTCCATCATCGAATCCTTCATTTGTTCAAATAAAGCACTGAATAATTATTTTTTAGCTCATAAAATTTGTTATCACTACTTGTGCATAATAGAATCATCTCAATCTTTTAATTTATTTTAAAATATAATTTGAATAAAAAATAATTTATACAATATTCACAGAAAAAATCGCTTCATTAATTTGCACCGACAGGCCTCTATATGTAATATAATCACTCAAATAAATCTACGACTCTTTATGTCAAAGCAAGAAAAACAAAGGCAGTAACACCAATTGCAATGTTCAATACGCACATAAAACGATTAAAAATATTTTGTACAAAGGACTTAAGAAATATTTTTTTCCTAGTTGTTCCTTACTTAAAATCAATTACAGCAGAATCTGCCTCATAAGTTTTCATTTGAACAGTGCTGCACGCAGTAATCTAGCACTTTTTTTACAGAGATTACGTACCGCTGTCAAAATCCTCCCTTTTTATTCTTTTCCATCTTCCTCTAGTCCCAGAGGTCTCTCAAAAATTTGACTTTCACCAAACAGTTTGATAAAATATATTATGTAAGCTGCCCTGTACAGGTCTACTCTTCTCAGAATAATCAGCATCATTTATAGAGTGGCAACATTTTAACCAGCATATTATATCCTCTTAAGACATATTCAACCGTCCTGTACCAGTGAAAACTTATTGAGCAGGTTCTATTGTAATTGTGTATACATATATTTATATAATAATAAGTATAAAAAAGGGCAAATATAGTTTGAGAAAGGCCACAAAACAAGCTGCCCTTTAAATTGAGCTGTGATCGGATCACTACTGCCTGCCATGCGACTGAGGACAGTAATTCGTCAAATTATCTTCAGCAGACTAGCTACAAAGCAGCTCCTGAGATCTTCCTGTAGTCTCTCTATTAAAATGATACTTCCTAGCTGCGTTGCATTGATGCAATAATGCCAAATAAAAATAAAACAAATCTTAAAATTCGTTCATTGTTTTAAAGTGATCTTCGAGGAAGTGATATGAAAAATGTGTAAAACAACTCATTTTATAACATCAAATAACATAAAATCAATGGAGGGTAGAAATGGGGAGGGGAGGGGGGGGATAAAAAAATAAAATAGAGAGGAATTCATCAACAACAAATCTGAACACTGAAAGATAACATAAAGGAAATGAAGATGAAAGAAAGAAAAGATATCATGAATAAGGTGG
This sequence comes from Dirona pellucida, assembly GCA_030265205.1. NCBI lineage: Eukaryota > Metazoa > Mollusca > Gastropoda > Nudibranchia > Dironidae > Dirona > Dirona pellucida. Next base: position 13,259 of record JARDUL010283398.1, on the reverse strand, counting down.
CCACTAGATGTAAAAAATAGGGTTGTAGATAAAAGATATAAGTAGTATTTCTTATTGGTGTATTAAAAGAGCTCAAAACAACGATGAATGTTTAAAGTCGTAACAGATTTTAGGAACACGATAAGATAAAAACGATCCTTTGTTATGTTATTCAGATACACCCATTATAACATAGAGATGATATCATAGTTATATAATGAGCAATAAGTCTGGACGTTGCCCCCTTCAAACAAATTGCACCCTGTATCCCAAATTGGATAGTTCAGTAATGGATATGGATATATTTTGTAGTAACCGTGCAAAATGCATTTCGGTCATTAGTCAAGGTCTATTAACAACCTTTCGGATACACCCTAAGAACAAAAGCAATCAGTCGATTCTTGGAAAGCTCGTGCCCTAAAATTTTCAAACAGAATTTCTTTTGTTTTCAACTTGATGTATCTCTGGCACTCATTGGATCAAAGTTGGGGACTGAAATATTCCGGAGTTAACCTAATACGCCCATAGTACCATCATGGGCATGCATGTCATGTGTTTGCTACCAGACCCAAATTAATGAGAAAGACAATAAACTTTGACTTTGACTTAAAATTTTCACAATCTCAAACTTGATCAGTGGAAATTTCTCTTTATAATTAGTTAGAACCAGTGTTTTGAAAAAAAATCAAAATTTACTTGAATCACAAGAGTAAAGTAAAATAGTAAAAATAAAAATAAAAGCAATAGAAAATCTAAATTCCAATGTTTACACTGATCAGAAGAGTGTTGTTTTGATACCAGTGTATACTTATCACAATAACATTGATGACAATTACAATAACCACAAAAAAAGCAAAAACACTACATCGAAAGAAAAAAAGTTTAGCAGTGAAAATATTCGAAGGTGTTTTAACAAGCTACACAGCTTGACTCGTTGAACACAAGGCGGTGAGTGGAAGACAGTCAATAACCAGGATATAGGAATAGTTAATATGGTAAGAGGAGGTATGAACAAATTAATGGCACAGGTCTGGTTATCAAAAATATACAATAAAACAGTAAAACAACTTAGACTTAGAGGGTGTGTTGACACAAATAGAAAGACAGATCTGTGTGAAATTGGTGCATTGTTGATTCAATATAGTAACATGTTCATGACATATTGCAAAATTAATTATTTAAAAATATCTTTCAATAGATGTAAACATTATGTGAAAAGCAAATGGCAATCCTTTCAAATAGCATTTTTGATTGACATTTAAAAAACACATTTTATAACAATAATAATAATTAATAATAATAATAATAATAACAATAATAATAATAATCTAAATTCAAAAAGGTTGTACATCTAACCGCAGTATCAGACACTACATAAGACTTGAAATCTGACGAGTAGGGCCCTTTTTCTTGGCCCCAAAATCCCGGCTTAGTTCAGGAATACTGTGTAGCGATGTCATAGATGCTGCCTTATCTCTATCTGCTGCACTCAGATCTTCCTGTGACGGTGACGACGCAGGCCTTTGGTTCAATCCGTCTCGTGACCCTTTGGCTCTCTTGTCTTTCCCAATCTTCTCCCGTGACCCACCCAAAGCAGAAGACCTCAGTGGCTCTAATTGCTCTCGAGACGGCGAATTCCTCAAGTTCTCTCTAGAGCATGTGATCATAGCCCTCCTTGCCAAATTCTCTCTTGATCCCTTCATCCTTGCCAAATTTTCTCTTGATCCTTTCAGTTTTGCTAGGTTATCTTTAGATCCTTTCAATCTAGCTAAATTATCCCTAGAACCTGATATATTTTCTCCAGAAGTAGAAGCCACATTTTCTATAGATCCTCCTGCCATAGATCCTCTTGGTGTTACATTCTCTCTCGAACCCCTGGCACCCTTTGGAATATTTTCTCTTGAGCTGCGGACAGGAACACTTTCTATAGCAACAGAATGGCGCCGTGGAGTCTGAGATCCAGATCTAGCTGACTGTTCGGAATCAGCTCTGACACGACTGGTCCTTTGAGGGTAATCCACTTCATCGGAAAATTGGATCTCAATAGCATCAGGATCATCTTCATCCACCTCTGTTTCCGTTTTCACTCTGTATGGAAAAGCCAGATTTCGACCACCACAAATCTGGGAATGTGAGTAAGAGTTAGCTGTTATCATTAGGGAGTATTAAGCCATAATTATTTTCTTAGTGGAGATCATTTCATAAAAGATAAAGGAGCATGCTTAAGCATAATTCAATTATACTTTAGCCTTTATTCAATAGAATAATAGTAGGAATATATTGCAACGCTAGCGAGAGACAATAAACAAGAATAGAAAAAAGATTGTTTATTATCTCTCACTGGCACTGCAACATTTTCCTACTATTATTCTGTTTACGTTCAATGCCTGCTCCCTATTCATTTATGTTGTTCACTCTTTATTCAATAGCCTTGCCAGGTTCACACATGAGTTGAATGAAGTAAGAAAAGATAGGAGTCTTAACCAAGGACATAATGCCTGTAACATTGTTGAATAGTCTGAAGAAAAAGACCCAAAAATCTTCTCATATATATATATAAAAGAAACAATGGGTTTTATAAATTATAAAACATAAAACACACAAATTCACATCGTTCGGTATATATTATATGTATATATTATATAAATATCCATGCCATGGAAAAAAGACCAAACCCATTCAAAATACCTTGGGAAAGATCAATGTCCAGATATAGATGAAGACGCACACCCAGCTGGAGGCCATTTTCACCCACACTGTTGCCCAGTTCTGGCCGAACTTACTCAGATTCGATTCAGAGGGTCTGCAAGAGATGTATAAAATATACAAGTAATATTTGATAAACCTTGTTTCGTACAAGTAGCAATATATTCTTCTGTATTACCCATCACCAGACAATGTGATATTGCAACCCCAGGTGGTAACTCAACAGTATTAGAAACTCAAAATTTGGGGGGGGGGGGGGGGGGGGGGGAAACAGTTCCAGATAGAGGGAATGAAGTTACAAATGATCCTTAGGGCAAATATTTTCTGCTGTCTATTTACCTGGTACAGCAATGTGTTCCTACTAAAAAAACCAACTTCTCACCTGTACCAATTGGTCAGCTGCATCATGATGTAGAGTGACGCCAGACAAAACACAAAATGGAAAAAGGAGTAGGAGTACACAACTTGTTCAGCCTCATTTTGAATCACCTTCTGGCCACCAAAATCGGACGGGTTGTCTCCTAAAACATAAATGGATGAATAATTTTACAGTCAAGTCATTTATTAGAGTAAGGCATAATAAGGTAGATTATGTGTACAGTGATTTTTTTTAGGGATCTATGCTCTAAAAGATGTCGGTGCACTAACCACCACCTACGGCTGAAAGGAGACATACCGATTAGGGATTGAAGAAGACAAGTAAAGGATCATCTATTTGAGGTTAAAATCTTGAATAAGGGGCATCACACAATATATGCAAAACAGTTTTGGCGGAATAACATTTTATGAAAATGCAAGTAGGAAAATATAATTGGGAGAATTTAAAAAAAAAAAAAAATTTGTGTTATTATAATGTATGAAATTTCAGAATCAACAGAAGATTACTCACTTTTTCTTATAATGCAGCAACAGCATGATTTCCCTTCCTGCAAAAGAAACAAGCAGTGAATGGTCATTCAGAGTATCATTGGGGTTTTTTTTAATAAACAATTTTGGTCATAACTAACTTTCTTTAAATAATTTTTTTTTTAAACACACACATTACAACAACAAAAATCAGCAAGACAGGAGTTATTTGTGAATTCTTTTTTTTTTTTTTTTTTTTTACAGTTGGAAATTTAGGAAAAGTATTGCAGTGCTGACAGATGGTGAAAAAAATAGATACAAAGTAATGACAGATCTCAAAGCTTGCTACTAACAATCGACATAGATTTCAGAAACATCCACCTCCATCCAAGTGCCACTGACGAATCATATGCTATTTCAAATCAATGTAATCAACTCAAATGGTAACAACAAAAATTTCAATAAACTATGAAATGTGTCAAAAGACAGACATTAGGAGAAAAACTGATCAATGTTTTAGAAAAAAAAATTCTGATTATATATTTCATTGTATTTTTCACCCTCATTTAATTTGTACACAATGTTTTGAATTGTATTCTATTTCTAATCATTACATATTGTATCTTATAATTGTTTTACATTGTAAAGCGCCGCTGAGCACTCCAGGGTGGAAGTCGAACGCTATATAAATTCACTATTTACATTCACATATGGGCAAGCACAATAGTGCAAATGGATGAATGTGAATGTAGAAAAATATAGTGCCACAGTAGAAAACTAAATTTTTTAATGACTTACTGTTCTAATGCCAAGCTTGTAAGCCTCATTGGATGTACTCACACTGTAGACATAAATAATGACTAAATGAATTATATATGTACATCATTTCTAAGGTACACAAAATATTTCTAAAGAGAAAACATGTCCACGCATCTTAATCCAGCCAGAACTAACTGCACATGAGTAGCACGACTTATAAATTTTAAAAAAAATTGTCTTCATTTTATGCACAAGGGCACTTTGTCTTTAGGGTACATTTAGAAAAAGACAGAAATGACCCAAGTCGAAGTACAGCGCCGCAATTTAAGAAATAAGAGTTGAGTTCATTTTCTTGCCCAAGGAAATACACAATGCTGAAAGGACTCGAATACCTCATCATAGTGCAATGTCTTAACCTCTCACCACCAAGCCTCCTTACAACCATTCCCTTAAGAACAGAGGGCATTGTTTTTTACATCTTAATGTGCAATTGCTTTTAAGACATACAATAATACATATAAAATCAAAATGCTTATCTTTTAAGAAAAAGTTGGAATATTAAAACAAACAAATTTATATGTAATCAATATCCTTCATGTTTTGGTTTAATTTTTAGTTAATCATAACTTCCCATGACCTCCCACCTTTTCCAATCCCCCTGAACATGTAGCAATGTTTAACCAAACAATATATTTAGAAAATGACTAAAATGTATAAACAAGATGCACTTTAACCAAACGAAATATTTTAAAAATGACTAAAATGTATTTACTAGACCCAACATATCCTCACTTTAACCAAACGAAATATTTTAAAAATGACTAAAATGTATTTACTAGACCCAACATATCCTCACTTTAACCAAA
>JARDUL010283287.1:0-14274 GCA_030265205.1 Dirona pellucida | reverse complement strand
GCCTAATATGGTTGAACCTGTTTAATATAGCCTTAGAAATCATTGGACCGCGCAAGCCCCTCCACCGCGGCAAGGTGGGACACAATTAGAGGAGGCTCATTATACCACTATCTTATATTGCTAGAATGCTGCAGATAGATATGGTAATTTACTCCCTTAACAAAGCCAGCGATCAGTAAGTTCAAAGCATGTGCGTTTCCAAATACTGATTGTGTTTGCACTTCACAGTCGGTCATGTTGTGCGACAGTGTGATGAGTAAGCAAGTCTCTGTAAATGGGATTTTTCTATACTTTGCCAAATTTGATATCACTATAACATCAAGACTATTTTAGTTCTCCAATACCAGAACAACGATTTTTGAGTGTAATCTTGTCGATACCTGGGCCATGATCTCTTTAATGACATCTTCCATGATCTTCATGTCCTGCTTCCTCTTCTCTTTGATCCCATCGATAATCTGTGACAGGGATTCCTCTATCTCTTCCCTGGACATCTGACCGGGGGCTGGCCCTCCAGAATTGACACTACACTCATCTGACTTTTGCTCAGTGATTTCATCTTGAACACTTTCACTTTCATGTGTTTGCTCATATGACTGAATGTGACTTTCTCCATCCATACAACTGAAATAAAAATGAGGGAAATCATTGATCAAATTTGTTTATTATCCTATATATGTATGTATGTATGTATGTATGAATATATGTATGTATGTATGTATGTATGTAAGGTATGCATATATGTATATGAGAGAGAGCCCCACAAAAAAAACAAAACAAAAAACAAAAACAAGCACACAAAATGTGTACATCTGGCATAGTCATTTCCCAGGGTGACACACACATGCCTCTGTGCATCAGCGTGGGCTTGTGCGAGCGTCATGTGTGCATAATATTATTAATATAACTGTTCGTTTAATGGAAATAATAAAATATAAATGTATAAAATATAAAAGCCAAATAGTTGATGAATAGTGCATGACAGAAAACCAGATTAAAACACTATTCCTAGGGTCTAACCCATACCATGGCGAAAAGCACATGATGAGCAGGAATGGCATTTTATCAAGAGATGGTGTAAGGATGTTTGACCATTGTATGAATTTCATCTTCATCAAGTTTGTCTGATGCAACCTTACTGAAAATAAAGCAGCTTTGGTGAAATATTTTCATCAGTTTTTAAAGCCGAAGTGTTTGGCACCAGGTAATGTAATAGTATAGCAAAATTGGGCAACATGGAATCATGTTGCCTATTGATCATCACACATTTAGACACATTGGGCTGAATTCCTGCTTGGCTTAACTGCCATGTATTCAGTTTTAGGCGTTGGTCAAGGCAATTGCCCTCATATTCAGTATTTAGGGTTCTTTGTGTGCCAATGTGCCAATCAAATCTTGAACTGTAAAATAAAACTGAAACTAAAAACACTCATTAATCAAGTAACTATAAACATAGGATATATTTATGTATATAAATTGGTGAAATTGAAATACTTTTCTGAGTGAGACATTTCTTCCATTATCTCTGCAATTTCAGGTGAATCTAAAAAAAATGCTGGGTCTTGAATTTTTTTTCTGAAAAGAAACAAATCAAAACATGACGACATTGACATTACATTAGTAAAACAAAACAAAAATAATACAGTAGTTACTGCCTGAAGACCTTGTCATGGGGAAGCAGGTAAACTGGGCATAAAAGTGGAACAGACAATAAATTAAATAGCTAAAATTCACTTGGGAGCATTTGAAATGGATGCCCAACAAATATTGGACCCCACCCCACCCAGCAGCCTAAACAATAACATGTTGAACGTTAGACAGGCAACAGGATAGCAAAGGGTATACAGTAACTCTGGACTAACGTGGTAGCACTATACATATAAATATAATCAAGTCCCTGTAAAAAACAAGACAAACATAAGTTTCTATGTTAATATTATCTAAAATAGTATAGGACTCTAGCAATAGTAATATATAATAGCATTATATTAATAATAGCAATGTTAGGTTTAAAAAATGAAAGTAAGTAGCTAGATTATATGGTCTAGTACCTCAGAGTAGTGAAAGGTGTGGACAGAATACATTTCTTATAGTGTTTGTCACTCACTCTGCTTATCGTAGACTTATTGACAATTGACTTATTGTATCTATTTACTATTACTATTACTATTATTTATCCTAGGCTATCTACACTAACATGTCTCTAATTAAAGACTAAGACTAAGACTAAGACTAAGACTTATTTATTATATATCAAACATACGCGACTTTTGCTTTCATTTTTAGATAATTTTAGATCTAGCTAATACGCACATCTAATAAATGGTTATCTTGTAACGCTTCTAAAAATCCATCAACACAATCAAGATTTTTATTATTTCCATTCTCTCTTCTTCGTTTGACCATCACAAGTTGAAAGTTTGAATTAGATAAATATTCTATTCAATGTCTTCTGCTAGGAATTTTAAATCTTGGGTTACCGTTCCTGATTGACCAATTGGTCAGCTTTAAGTCTGCATGATTGTATTATTGTCACATTTCTCTTAAAATAAAACTTGACGAGCAGTTATTTCACAATAGCATTTGATATTCTTCATCTATATGTGAAATATAACTATATTGAGCTGGAGCTTACAAAATACAAACATCACGCAAGACAATATAGATTTATATTTGCAAACTAGTTTGGTTGAAAAATATATACACTGCAGACTGCAGAAAGATCATTCACCTGGCACATTTGAATGTAGGCCTGCTGGTCGAGAAAGGCGAAAGGGAAGGAAATTATAAGATAGGCCACTCCGCAACTGACTGGCAATAAAGAAACGATAAAAATTCCTGGGGATTTCTCAGACGGAATTCATCAAAATGGCGGGTGTAGTGCTCGAGACTCTCAGTAATAGGAAGCTTATTATTTTGAGCGTATTTCTATTCCTTCTTTTGACAGTTTTTTTCTTGATCGGTGGATTAGTTGGTAAGTGAAAGTGTGGTGTATCTTGTGGTAGACCGGGGTCTACTCCACTTCATTTTTTATCTTTGTTCTAAGTTTAGACACAAATTCCAGTTAAGATAGAGGAATTCCAACGATGATACTCATACTCATAGAGTATAGTCATAGTCAGATAGTGTGAGATAGACAGTTTAAAGCAGCTCACTATTGTCACTATTGAAAGGAACATTGGCAGGATGATTTTAACTTTGACTTTATTAACTGAATACTAATAATAATACTAATAATAATAAATACTATACTGATACACTGATACTGATATGAACGGTATTTATAATATAATAATAATAGTATAATAATATTATACTTATACTTATTATTATACTGACTGACTGATACTTCAACTTCAAAACTATGAATGAAGAAATGTTTTTGTGCTTCTTGGTCTTGTAATTGTAAGTTGTAAGACATTCTAATTCTAAGTTTGAGTTTGGGTCAGAGCAGAATAACTTTTAGTAGATAATTGATTTAAATTTAAAGAACCCTGTGTGTGATTGTGATCAGTAGAAGTGTCAGTGACAGTAGGGTCTCCTGTACTCTGTACTGTCTGTATGTTCTACTACTGTCAACAAACCATGAGATAATATTTAACTTTTACAATGATTGAACATTTCACAGAAGCAAAGAATCACAAGTTGTTAAAAAAAATATGAATTCGAGGTATAGATCACCATCAATCAATTCCTCCCGGTCCCAGAGAAACTCTTTCTTGAGATAACCAATCTGGCATTCATTACTTTTAAAGTGTTAACACATTACATGGGTTGAGAAGGACAGTGTTCTCTCTGCTTCTTTTGGAATATAAATAAATGTGCTGCTTGAGCCCCCTCATTGTTTTTAAACTGAGGTATCATAATATATTGGGAGTGAGTATTTTCCGCCGGGCTGAAAATAACCAAATTTGATTATTCTCCGCCGGGCGGTGTAAGATAATACTTTTTGTCTATTTTCCGCCTGGTCTTCTACTGCCATGGTCTCGCCGGTATCGAGAGGTCTCGTGATTCCCCTGGGCATTTCATTCATTTTCATTGTCTGTTCCTCTCTCTCTCATACACACACACGAAAAAAACAACAATTTAATATAAACGTTTAACGTAGTGCATGCAATGATAAACAACCCGGTAGCATGTAGGCCCAGTTGTTACAGCTACACTACACCCCGCGCATTCCATTGTTTAGGCTAGTTTATTACGCGTGAGAAAGGGGAGGTAGATCTACGTTTAAAAAAAAAAACCCCAAAAAAATAAATCCCGATAAATTTAACAACCCAAAAAATTATGCTACCCCCCCCCCCCCCCCCCCCTTCAATAGCAGTACAAAAATATAGTAATCTCAGCCAACTGGCCAAATTTTTACTCTTCCCGTCTCGGCCAATGAAATCGCGTGTAACGATCACGACCTTGTCGCCTGCCTCGGGGGCCAAGGTGGTGGGGCCTGCGATATGAGCCGTCGCTCCTTGCAAGACGATTTTTAAAAATAGTTGAGTGCTATATAAAAATAATTCTGTATGCTTCTACTGCACATAGGAAGATATAGATAAGGAAAAAGGAGAAAAAAAGGTCCATCTCTTACCTGATTGTCGCCGTTCTGGATACGCTCCTGAGTTTGCGAACAAACCGAACAAAATCGATCGTCTCGACCAGTCTCAAAAAACTGACGGGGATTAACGAAGGCCCACACATATAGTTTGACCTATTGTCTAGGCCCCAAAGGTCAGCTTGAAAAAACCCAGCGGAAAATAACCAAAGTTGATTATTCTCCGCCGGGCGGAAAATAAACAAAAAGTATTATCTTCCGCCCGGTGGAGAATAATCACAGCCTAATATATTACATTTGATTGGTATTTATAATGTTGTTGCAGGGACCCATACTTTTAATCTTTAATATCCAACTAGGCCTCTATATTGGGCAAGTTAATTTGATTATTTTAAGGATTTGCTGACAAAAGCTGTCTGCACATACTTTATTTTGACGTTTATGACATCTTTGCGTTGCAAATATTTACATCCACTTCCAGTCTGACTTGGCCCTATATTTATGAGTTGAAACTGATTTATGTTTAACAAAAATTTACTAATGCTTGTCTTCCTCAGCACCAGCACCAAATAGTGTGATAAATTCAATTGCGGTTAAATGCTTTGACAAACAAGAAACCTGGCAATTAGGAAAGATGAAGCCATTTGTGCCACGTGGAAGTGGAAAGCATGCATGTCCTCAAGTGCCCACTTTCACTCATCCTGTGAGTCTAATTTGTTGAATATATATATTATATATAAATATATAAAAGAAAAAGTCAAATTTGAATCATAGTAACAGTAATTTAAGTTCACCTTAAAATTTGGAAAATGTCCTTTTCACTTTAAGAACTAAATGTCTTTGGAATCAAGAAAAATATTATAAAACATTATGTGTTGAAATAGAAAATCATATGCAAGCTTTGATTATGAAATGGTATTATTATTTTTGTTTTATTTTATTTTTTCTCTTCAGAAAATTGCTGAAGAACGCATCACCTCTAATATGATAGTCTTCTCCCAAATGTTTCCACTCCCAAGAGTGGATGATTTGGATATGTCTCGATGGTTTCAGAATCTGATTGCTGTCCTTCAAATTGACGTGGCTTATAACTCCAAATATCCACACCGTAAGGCAAATACCTCAGAAGATAACAAATCTTGCAAATACTTGACTTGCTCTGAATAATTTAATCCTGAATGCCAAAATGGACTTAATGTATCATGTATTAACAGAGGTCATGTATTGTCAAAATATGAATGCTTCTTGTGGTTTGAGAAAAATCATGTAAATTTAATTTGAGAATGAGAGTGGGGGGGGGGATAGAGGAGAGCATGAAAAGGACATGGAACTTCTCTTTCTCCCTCTTTCATTTTTTATCCACTTTAATGAATGTCTCTCACAGACGATGTGGTTGAATTAAAACGACTTGAGATCTTATTTTTGTTTTGTTTTTAGAATTGATTACATAACTGAAGGAGAACAGACTAGAGAGTTATTGATTACACAGTCGGACTCAGTTATTGTGAATTTTTTTGACAAAACATTCCTTCTATCCTATATATATTTTGATCAGTCAAAGTAATTCTCGACCCGGGTAATGTGGTTTCCAAAAAATTTTGGGGGTGATATTTGGCCAATATCAATACCATTTTCTGCATAAAGTAAGTTTAAAATCTTTGGAAGTAAAAAAGGCCAACATTAGACTGATTATCGGGTACTAGGTTAAACACAATATGGTCAGTTTACACAAGTCCATTCATATTGCGTCTGCAAATATTGTTACAAAAGACTAACAGGGTGTTAAGGTTTATAATTTATGTTTTCATTCAAGAATAAGTTGAAAATAACAATTTTGGTTATTATAAAAACCCGGATATTGTGGAATTTTTGCTAATTCCCACAACATTTGCAAAATCTGTGTCTGACTGCAATAATAATCCATTGAAGTTTGGAATTCCCGTGTGAACTTAAATAAATGTGCTTGCTAGACAAGTCCCAATTCTACTCCGTTTCTTTATAGACCTTCTTCTTAATTGATTTACTTTTATGACATCTAATAAGATGTTTCCATATTGTACTCAAATTCCAGCGGAAGAAAAGAAACCAAAGATGGAAATAGAAGCCAGTTTGTACTACAGGGATAAAGAGGATGCAGAAGATGATTGGAAGCTTTTGGCTTCTTCTACAGAGCACAGAGTTTTAGATTGCACCATTGAGGATGAAGAGGTAGGTCATTTTCAATGATTATTATCTTTTGAATTTCCTTTGCATGTAACTGAAGAAATCACAACATTCTCTTGAATGTGGTAGACCCACAGGCAATATTACATTGTTTAGCCATTAGATCTGAATAATGCTGGACTGGATGTCACTGGTATGGTGCCAATAAGACAATTATGTTAAAATGACTGATTACCTACCAGTGCTGAATTCCTGACCCATTAGACATTTTTACCTTGTGCTTTGCCATTCATGGTGACTAAGGCTTCTGTCAGCTTATGGGTGTGCTGTGTACAGATCATGCTGGAAACAGGACTGGCCAAGTCACTGGTGATACTAGTGTAGTGTGGTAAGAAGGAACAGAGCTAAGCATTGCAAGATTAAGATCATCTTGAATTATTTTTTAAAATCTATGTATTTTTGTGAATCTAACATTATGGTTACCATTTTTCAGGCACCTGATTTTGGAATTTATAATTTGTATTATGGCTCTTGATAAATCAAATCTGGATTCGCCTTGATTAAAATTTCTCATTTTTTATTTTCATTAATGGCTTTTATCATTACTATCAATTTCAATGTAATTTTCTTTCAAAGCTGATTTGTCATATTCTTTACCAAGTAAATGGTAAATTAAGAGAGTGATGACAGCTTTGTTTTGAAGACTGTTTCACAAGATAATTTTCAGGCTTTCTTGCCAACTGACCTCATAATCTTTGCTAAGTAACAAATAACATTTTCCGTGGTTCCCAATAACTTATATATGTATTGTAGACATGTTTATAAATTGATTTTTGTTTGCTTCATGATAATGTTTTTCGTTTTAAATGTTTCTTATTTTCAATCAGAAATGTAAGGTATTTTATAAGTTCTGTGTTAATTTCTAAATTTGCCTTTCAGCGTCATGAGGGATATTTGTATCAGTGTGATATCATTCCTTTCTTTGAACTGGGCAGTGTCCACTATGATTATTACCTGGTCAATATTCGCCTGCCTGTCAAAGTTAAATCTGATGTCAATAGGATAGGACAGGTGGATGACATCCATATTGTGGTGAGTTTCTTCATTACGTTGTTGGTTGGCAAGTTTTTATTTTCAACATTGTTATCTTCTGTATCCTTAAACAAAATAGATCTGCTGAATTACTTTTACAAAGTTATTGATTTGATCAATGAATGTGAAGTTTGAATGCATTATATAGAATTGAAGTATGTAAAATAATTAATGCAGTGACTGTAAAATAGATAGTTGACAAGAACAGGAGTCTGTGGGGTAATTTGCTTCCTTAGAGTTGAGATATTAAAAGTTGATGAGAAGCGTTCTTAAATTCTTTATCATTCATTTCCATGTCCTTGATTACTTTTTCTTGGTCAATGATTAAAAAAATAGTAAATAAGTTTTTATGGATTTATGTCACCCGTAGCCGCTGTCATGGCAACATTGTAATTATACCCTCTAGGCAGTGGGTTGATCTCCTGCTTGGAAAATGGATAAATAAGAAAGAAGGTTTCATCTATTGAAGTCATGTAGTTTGACTAAAAAAATTGTGTGCATGTCAAAAATCATTCAAAAGATTTAAATTGTCTAGATATCATGTCTTTAGAATAAGATATAAGTAGTACATAACCAGCCCAAAAAGTAAAGTCACCCAATGTTACTATTCAGTGCTAACACGGTACAAGCTAGATCAAATCTGCAGAATTTCACTCATTCATTAAGTTAAAGGCCAATTTCTTCTTTTTAATCTAGATTCTAGTTCACATTATTATCTATTGTCATGACCACTTGCATCTGTTTAAGTTTATAATCACTGGGAATCCTGGGAACACCGTTTTATGATAAAAAGTGATGATTCTTAAACTGACACTGACATGAAAATTTAGAGCTAAAGCTACAATTATTCAATATATGTCATCTTCCTCAGACCATCTTCCAAAATGGCGGTTTCACGCAAGTTTGGTTCTCCATTAAGACAGTCATGTTCCCTACTGTTCTTCTTGTTCTCATTTGGTTCTGGCGCCGAATCATTCTTCAAGGTCGGAACACCAACTTGATGGAGAGGTGAAGGCAACATAGTGTTTATGCAATAATTTTCTTTATTGCCTTAGAGAGAGAGAGAGAGAGAGAGATAAAAAAAAACCACTTCTTATATTTATGTATGCATTTGTTGCAATGATTTATTTTGCACAAATAATTTGGCCTTTTGAATTACCCTTTTTCATCATACTGCTTCAAGCCTTTAAAATGTTTGTTTTTTCCATCATCCTCAGAACTTTGTTCTCTTTGGGCATTATTTTGACTATCATGAACTGTAAGTGATATGTGATAGTTATGTTTATAACAATGCATGTTATATGTTTAATTCTGTTCTCCTGAAAGCTTTAAACCTTATTCTTTATATTATTATCCATTTTATTTTCCCTATTAGCAGCCAGTACTTTACAAGGAGAATGTACTGATTCAGCCTCAGTCTCATTCAAAGACCTTAATTTTTCCACTTTTAACTGTTTATTAATTTCTTTAATTCTTTAATATATTGAACTGACCAGGGGACAAATATGGTTAGTTTGAAAAATCCTTGAAAATAAAATAGTTGCGAAGAGTAATCGTTTTCTTGTTGTCCTTCTTTCTGCAGGTCCCATCGAATGGCTGACTCTTTTTATCAACATGCCATTCATGATGCTGCTTAATGACATTCGAGATGGTGCTTTCTACGCAATGCTGCTCTCCTTTTGGTTGATATTTGTAGGAGAACACACCATGGTATGAATTTATTTTGTATCATTTCTATTCTATTTCAACTTGGTGAAGGCAAGTTTATTTTATTCATCCAAGGGTATGACTATTATATTTTTTAATTTTTTTTTCACATGTCAAATGTCATTGGGATTTATATTAAAAGTGCATTACTTAATCATGAAAATTGTTGGTCTGTTTATATATAATAGTATGTTTTATACAAAAAGTTAACTTAAAAGATGACTTGTGCTTCAGGTTTTGTCCATATAAAAAATCTCACATTGTGTCTGAATTCATTCTGTGAAATATGAATTTTTATTTTAACAGGTTTGAACAAAGTATGTGTTTGTGATCAAGTCAAACTTTTGCCAAGATGATTTTGTTCAGCGTTGTAACAACATTGCTTTTTACATTATGTTTAACAGCATTAGTATTAATATAATGTTTCCACATGTGCTTTTGACCACCATTCTATTGCGTGATAATGAAGAGAAAACAATCAAACCCAGCTAAGAATGACTAAAGTTATTGTCATCCGTTACAAATTACACAGATAAGGTTCTTCCGTCAATTACTAATTATTCTTTTAACACTAACCTAAATGTTTTGAGGCTTGTTGGTGAAGGTTATGATGTGTTGAATTTTAATGTCAGGATCAGATTGAAAGAAACAAGTTGTCTGCCTATTGGAAGGAAATGTCGATAGTCATCTCAGCCTGCGTAGCTCTCTTCATCTTTGACATGTGTGAGAGGTGGGTTCAACATAGAATTACATTCTCTATAATGTTTGTGTATTCACTGTATGAATACAATCTCTTTGAAGTATTCAACGTTATGTAAGTTTTAGTACCCAATCATACCAAAGATTGTTTCATTAACCCTCTAGTCCCCAGTGTGCCAAAGTTGGCACATCAGTTTTTGCTCCATAAATTTAAATGCCCAATGTGCCAAATAAAGCACATGCTGATATTTCTTGAATAATAGGTATGACATTTAAAGAGCTGGAACCATGTCTCTCAGTCCATTTGTAGTGTGTTTTATAAGAAATAAATTGTTCCACATAGGAAATCTATCTTTGGGCACTAGAGGGTTAAAGAGATCGTAGGACTCGTACCCAAAACAATAGTGGCCTTTGAAGACATTGAAAAGACGACCATGAAGCCATTTAACCATTCTTCAGATCAATTTAGAATTTGAGTAAAACTCCATAGTTCATTGATTTCTTGTTGTTCAATTGTGAAAAGCCCTGGAATTAATAAAATGTTATTTTTGTGTCATTTTTTTCAGAGGGACTCAGTTGACAAACCCCTTCTACAGTATCTGGTCTACGGATGCTGGAGCAGTGGCTGGTGTATCCTTTCTATCATGCCACCGATTCGATGTACTGGCATTTATTTCACTGTGGCGTGATGGTTGAATGGCATTCACGAAATATTGTATAAATTGTAATCAAATAGAATTAACTTTATCGTCCAAAAGGTATACATGGGAACGTCTCTAGTCTATACATATTTTTTCCTCACTCGAGTCAGGTATGAATGAGTACTCGGCTGCAGGTAGAGAAAGATATTATCAGTGTGTTATTATGATGATCGTAACAGGCTGCTCTACTGTATGCTTTCCAAGGAGTTAGGAAGGACTTTGAATGACACAGTCTGCTGGGGGGTAATAAATGATGTAAAGTCTGTGAGTCTGTACGAATACAGGGATAGGGTGTTTTAACCACAATATTTCAATAACTAATCACTTATTCTAAAAAGAAGGAATATTGTCTATCTACTAAATGAGTAGACTTGAAAGGAAAAGAAGTAAGAATGCATAGTGTTGTAAGATTTGAGATGCATGAAGATTGGATTCATCTTATATTAATATAATATATTCAGTTACAATATCAACTTTTCGTCCTAATCCATTGTCAGATTTGTGTCTTAGTTTTCTTATCATATGACTGTCTCACTTCCTTGACTGTTTGTAGCTTGGCTTCATCATTGTAGCAGCAGTGGCTGCCTGTTTGTATTTCATCTTTTTGTGTTACCTGATTTTCAAAGTGTTCAGAAACATCAGTTCCAAGGGCAGTACACTGATTTCAATGAGCAGTCGCAGACGTCAGTATTATACTGTAAGTCATTCAGATACCACCTGTTAATCTAATGATAATGATTTGATTCACTCTGTGCCATACTGCTATTTAGTTTATTGATGCTGCCCAGAATGCGTTAACTTTTTATTTTGTTCATGTATTTTAAAAAGGATACTAAAGATTGAAAATCGTTTTTATGAATTATTCACATTGTTCAAAAACTGTATGAAACCAGATTTGGTTATGCAGTAGGCTTTACATAAACTCAGTGGTTAGGAAAAGATGAAAGTGTTTGTCTTTACTTATGAATTTTGAAGGCAACAACTGGTGCAGCCTAGACTACAAACCTTGGGCTTGGTCAAAGTGTACTTTTATACTGCATACTTTTGGGAAAGGACTGCTGTATTACAAAATACTTTTACCCTTGTAGTTTCTTAATTATAGAAGATTAAAATGGATTGCTTGCTTTGTCATAGTTGATTAGATAAAAATGAGAAACATAAAAAATATAAAATGCAAGCTCCCTGTCAAATAATTGTTTATGGTTTGCACATATCAGGGAATCATCTACCGCTTCAAGTTCTTGATGGTTGTAACGCTGCTGTGTGCGGCCATGACAGTCATCTCATTCATCATCGGTCAAGTCAGTGAGGGACAATGGCAGTGGGGTGACGAGGGAATTAGCTTGGAACATACGAGTGCATTTCTTACTGGTAATTCAATTCATCCTATTGACTGTTGAGTGTATAATGCCATCATTTGCTTGTGAAAGTATGTACGAAATCAATCTTGAAATTACAGATCCTGAGTGATGTATTAATCTAATTCATTTCACTCAAGTGTGCTATTTTATTGCGACATAAATTATGCAATCATTGACTACTCCAGAGCAAAAAAATATCGCATACTTATCTGAGTGGAACTTGATTCACATGACATGGACCCAAATCATGGGTACAGTTAGAGTAATTGATAATCATGATAAGAATATATAAAGTTAACAGATTAAAAAAACATATTTTTATTAATGCACTGTCACCTAAGTAGATATATGAATAATAGGACAAGGAATAACAGTTGTTAATCTTGCCAATGTCCATAATGATCGTCCATAAGAGCAGTTTTATGCTTATCATTGTCCCAGGTGTTTATGGAATGTGGAACATCTATGTCATAGCCATGCTGTGCTTGTATGCTCCATCACACAAGAAGTATGCTGAGGAGCCAAGTAAGTTATTATTGCTTTGTTTCTTATCAATGTTTTGTTTTTTTAGGATCAATGTCTTACATTTGATTGTTCCTTCTATCTTGCTTGATAAAAAAAGTTAAAATCTAATAATATGTTTTGGTATATTTAATTATTTACACTTAGAAACTGATAAAATATGTTAAAATTGTGTGGCTTTGTCTCAGTAGCATTAATAATAATTAACTAACAATGCCTTTCATTTGTAGAAATATATAATGCAACTTTTAACAAGGCTATAGATGTATATCCGGGAATATGCTGTTTGAGCATAAAAAGCTTAACATTAGTAAAATAAAACGTTCACTCTATAGCCTCTATGAAACTGCAGCATAGGAAAACAGTGCTTTCAACATTACTCCGCAAAAAAATGAACTACACAGTGTGGGTCGTTCCTCAGGTAAAGAGTTAATGCACACATCTTACAACGGTGGCAAATGGAAAGTGAAAAGCAAATCACTACATCATAGCTTTTTCATTAAAGACACAAAAGTAAGATATTATTTCATAAAATGTCTTTGTTTTAATGACAGGGTTGTCACACGTCCTAATGTAAAAAACCCCAAAAAACCTCCCATCTGGGAAAGTATCAGTATTGGTTTTTGGGGGAATTGGTGGCCGAACAGTGAACATGACTTAACTGTTGGTGTTGACAAGCAACGTTTATCATGGCTTGTGAATAGACAGGTGACTGCCTAGGATCTAAACCCATCAACGACAATATTTATGCATAATGAAATGTATTGGCTCATTGGCACTTGTGTCCTTAGGTAAGACACTTTGACCTGCTTACCATGTCCTCACGGACGTTGAATTCGGAGGTCCCCGTGTTGTAAGCAGTGTTGTCCTTGTTAAAAAAAATTGTATTCGTACCTAACAGGCAGCTTGTAGCGTATTAAATGTTTCATTGCTTTCCCGAGGCACATGTGCTACTGCAAAGCGCTTAGACCATGGTGATGATCGTGAATAAGCGCTATATAAATGTACTAAATATTTATTATTATCAGAGAAAATGGAATTTGAGGAAAAATGTCAAGAGAAAATCAGGGAACTCAGAACATTGATGCGAAGAATTAATTATCCATCACAACCACTACTACAAATGCCACTGTCTGTACTGTATCTATAATATTATCCCAAGTATTTAATTTTCAACATTTGTACCTATCTGACTCGTTTATTTAAAAACATGCCATATGTATCTGCTTTAACAACCAATTCTATTGGGTTGATTTATGTTAGTTTTACAATTCCTGTTTTTTGTTTTTATTTTTTTTAATTTTTTTTCAAACTAATGCTTTTTGACTTGATGAGGAAGTTATTAAAGGTTTCCAGATGAGTCTGTTGTCAATCAAACAGGTGTTGGGAGATATTTGGAGAAAAACGAACAAAATTATAGAGAAAATCAAAAACTTTTCTGGGGAGCTGTTAAAAGGTGTAGAAGAGGAAACAGTTGTCCTGT
>JARDUL010282955.1:0-11172 GCA_030265205.1 Dirona pellucida | reverse complement strand
TCAGGGGTTTAAAGAGATACATGTCACTATAGAACCATCTGTATGGGCCTCAGGGGTTTAAAGAGATACATGTCACTCATGTAATTCAGTGCCCAAATCAAATATCCAAAAACAGATGAAGACAATTCATCTTGTCTTCTCTTATGTATGTAGTACCTGGTTTGATAAATTCTGTGATTCCTCTAGTTGTTTGACTTTGTTCTCTTTTTGCTCCAGACGTTTTTCCAATTGCTCGACTTCATCTGTGAGGAAAACATTTTTATAGCAATGATGTACTTTCCTGGCAAAACAGGGAGGGGGGGTGGGGGGGGGAGAGTTTTATTTTATTTTGAAGGATTTAAAAAAAAAAAATTGTATTCTAGAAGGTTGAGATATGAAATCCAGTACCCAGAGCAAATCTATCTTGGGCTTGTTTCCTCTCCCTGTCGCTGACCGCCTGCCCATCTAGCAATTCCATCGTCCTCAGATGAAAGACAATATAAAACCGGCAGTGTGGAAGCTCGCACATTGGATTGTCGGCCACGTCCAGTTGGATTAGATCAGGAAGTGGCTTCAACTTGGAGACTTCGTTCAGCTGTTTGAAGATAAAGCAAAGTAAACTAGGGTACCATACTCAGTGATGAGCATCGGATACGAAAAACTATTGTAGAATCTCAATTTGTGCCAAGGCATAACATGCTATATTGTGGTAGTTTGTCAATGTGTTAAAAGAAGTAAAGAAAGTATTGAGCATTGAGGCTTATCCCAGTTCCAAATTACTAACAATGCCACTGATTGCCACATAATATTTACACAAAATTTATATTTATTTTATTACAACATAACATATCTTGAATTTTTCAATGAACTTATGTATCAAACTTCAACACTTACCGAACTCATTTTATTTTGGGAGATCCTAAATGTTCTCAAAGCCTTCAATTTTTTGGCAAACCATTGAGGAATGTGTTCTATTTGGTTGTTGCTCAGATTCAACGACTGCAGTGAGGTCAGGTTTTCAATGCCGTCAATCTTTGTAATCATGTTGAAGGAAAGATTCAAATCTCTCAGCCGAAGCAGCTTGTCCATTTTCTCCATCCTCTCAATCGTGTTATAGCTCAAGTTTAGAGTCTGAAGCTTGCGGAGTTTGTCCAAGTTCTCAATGTACTAGTGAAGAAAAGCAAAGAGCGCCATTAAAAAAGAGAGCCATCAAGTCCAAAGGACAGCAAAATTAACTAATAAATAAATAAAAGCGATTACATAGTGCATGCATATAATGAAGGGACAAGACTCTGGTTGGGACGGGATGCCGGACAACATGGCACTAACAGCTTGGTTTGATTTGACAGACAGTGGTGATTAATTCTAACCGACCAGACATTGAGCCCCGCCCCTCCACTATGGTAATGATGAATGGCATTTATATTCTAACACAGTTCAATCAGCCACGGAGTGAATAGTTTGTTTTTCATTTGTCAAAGACAAAATTTGAAGAAAAAAAAAGTTCAGTAAAAGGAAAATGTTACAGGAAAAACTTGTAACAAATAAGATGTAAGTATTTTAACTATCTGTGAAAATTAAACAATGTAAAAAAAATTACACAAATCATTACCTTGATTTTCTTCCCTCCATCTTTGGTCAGCGTTAAATTAAGAGAGGTGATGATTTCTACGTTGTCCTCTTTGGCCATTTTGCGGATCATGTCCTCAGTGATGTAGCGAACCCCAGCTATTGAGATATGTACACAAAATGTTTTAAAAAGGATAAAAATTGGACAGAAATGCTTGCTTGTCACTTAACCAATATTTTTTGCTATAAAAATTATATGATAATAGATTACAAATAATATAGATGAAAGAAGTTTTAATTAAGGCCAATGGCAGTAAATATATGTCAAAGATTTTTCATGGTTTCAATCAAACTTCTACAGTGGACCCAGGTGTGTAAAAGGATAACATTAACAGTTCAGAAAATTTGCACCAAAATAGGACCATTTATGCCTGAGGTGTAAAAATCCCCAACTTACTTTTAGAACTGAGAGGAATAAACATATTTGTGGCTTTGGAAAATTCAATTCTTTACCCTAACCCTAACCCTAATCCGTGTTTTGATGATGACCAATAAAGACATTGACTCAGTAGACGAATCACCTGCTTGCATTGATTATTCCTGATCCATAGAATAAGGATAAAAATTGGACAGAAATGCTTGCTTGTCACTTAACCAATATTTTTTGCTATAAAAATTATATGATAATAGATTACAAATAATATAGATGAAAGAAGTTTTA
Organism: Dirona pellucida; assembly: GCA_030265205.1. Lineage (NCBI taxonomy): Eukaryota > Metazoa > Mollusca > Gastropoda > Nudibranchia > Dironidae > Dirona > Dirona pellucida. Next base: position 8,903 of record JARDUL010282955.1, on the reverse strand, counting down.
ATTAAGGCCAATGGCAGTAAATATATGTCAAAGATTTTTCATGGTTTCAATCAAACTTCTACAGTGGACCCAGGTGTGTAAAAGGATAACATTAACAGTTCAGAAAATTTGCACCAAAATAGGACCATTTATGCCTGAGGTGTAAAAATCCCCAACTTACTTTTAGAACTGAGAGGAATAAACATATTTGTGGCTTTGGAAAATTCAATTCTTTACCCTAACCCTAACCCTAATCCGTGTTTTGATGATGACCAATAAAGACATTGACTCAGTAGACGAATCACCTGCTTGCATTGATTATTCCTGATCCATAGAATCTCCAGCTCCATGTTAAACTATATAAGGTGTAGACAACAAGACAACTCTGAACTGTTTATCTGCCAAAATTTCATTCATAACTGATAGTAGCTCATGGCACCAAAATCAGCACAGTTGCCTGATCCCCTGCTTGTTTTTAATTTCTGACCCCCAGCTTTATGTTAGACTATGTATGGTATCCTCCTCCTATGCTTAAGCATTACCACTTGTTTGCTGATTGGGTGGTCTGGCAGGAGACAACATTGATCTTCGTCTGGATTCTCCTGGAGACGGAGTTCTTCTAACGCTAGGTGAGATGGCCCTCCTTGTGGAGGCTGCTGGACTCAGGCTGGACCCAAACTGATGAGGAAATACAATGTTGTAATTGAAAAAGGGCTAACTGCCTTGTCACAAATTCAGCATCTCGTGCATTTGTAAGATGTAACACATGCATGTCTATATACATAATATACATAATTGTGAGTTTTCAAATATTACAGACAAAGTCACAAAATGGTTTGGTTAATGATAGGAAAAGATAAGGACTCTTAGTTGAACACCTTTTTGGAAACTTTTAGGCTATATCGAAGGAAGCATCTTTTATTCAAAATCATTGAGGGACTGAGCCTTGTAAACCTGGTGAAACGTCTCATGAACTGTGTTACCCATGATTCAAACCAGAAACATTTACTTGATTTAAATCAATTCCTGGCCCATACAACATGTGGTTTTTAGGGTGGCTGTGTGTAAATTTCCTTACTCGCAAGGCATCAATATTTAAATACAGCACCTTGTTGTAACACTAACAAAACAGGGCTAATCTTCTCGATCACCCCATCTCTAGATACAAAGTACTAACAAATGATTTCACAGTGACAATGTGCATTTCTCAACCAATTTTCTATCAAATTGTGAAAATGTTTTAACATTAAAATGAATTGCTATACCTGTCTTGGAATATCTTCTGAAGAATGCGCCATGTTAGGCCGTCCTCTTCCGGCAAGGGAGGAGGTGGTACTACTAGCAGGACTTCCTCTTGAATATGTCGGGATTGGGAGATTTGATGGGACTGCTCTCCCTCCCCCTCCCCCTCCACTTCCTCCAGAAATTCTTCTCATCATGTTTCTCACGTTAAGGTGCTATGTATATTGCTTGTAAGAAAGAAACATTAAACATTATATCGTATGCAAATTATTCTAGTCCTTTTAAAATGTTGCTATAAAAAGCATAATGGCTTAAATGTGTATGAAATGATTACTAAATGTTGTGCCTTATACCTAAGAAGAACACGAAGGCTTACAAAGCTCATCAGCTAAACTCAGCACCTTATGATACCTTACAAGATGTTCCTGAATGCAGGCTCTGTAACGCCCCTTAGTCCAGCTTAAATGTATTTGGTGACGTTGTTTTTGGCTACACTTCTGATATGTTAATTCATTCATCAATGTTATAAGCTGCTGAATATTTCAATAATTTGTTTAAATGATTGTCTAGCTTGTTTTTAAATTTTCATTAAAATAATTAACATCTGCATTTACAACATTTTCGGCCAAATGATACCACATTGATCATTCTCTCATTAAATAAATGTAGGTACTAGTCTAGTACTGGTGTACAACATAATTATAATATTAATATGTCAGAAATTAAAGATGTGTAAAATACATCATTTACCAAAGGGTTGAATGAATTCATTGCATGGTAAAACTGAAACACATTGTCATTGACTGGCCAATGGCACAGAGGCAATGTGTAACAATGTCAATGTGTAGAAATGACAAGCATCTATTTAGAAACAACCTACTGAATATTCTTGTACACTTGCAGAAAAAAAGAAAAAAAAAGATCTTGTAATATTTGAGAAGAAAGCATTGCTACATCCTTAGTAAATCAAATGTCAATGTTGACAATATTTCATTGGCAGTTAACACACGAGAATCACTGTCCGTCACTGACTGTAACGGTACTGTAACTGTAACCTGCACAAACCTGCATCATTTCTAGGTTGCGAGCACATTCAGATTGATAAAAACTCTCGCTATCACAATATCAAATACCACCTTGCTAGTTCATAAGCTAATAATATGTTTCGTGTCAATTGATCAGTGAATCGTTTTTGTGATCTTTCCCTTCGTTACCTTAATTTAACAAGTCAAGGCCAGTAATGTAATCCGAGGGCCCTGACATCCGCCATATTGTTTACATGTAACATTCACTGCGGCTTACTATGTTACCACATTGATGGTTGAAGTGTGAAATTATCTAAAGAAGTAAATCTTGTTTTAAAAGTATCGTTAATGACAATAAAAAATAAACTTAAGTCTTCGAAAGGAGATTAGTCGAATATAAGTGAGGAAACAAAATTGATTAGAGTTCGAAGCTATTTTGAAGTATGTGAGTCGTCGTATATAATGAGTCAGCATTGTAAAAGACGCTAACCATACGGTAAACTCAAGTAACTGCGTCAATGCACAAGTCCCAATTCTAAAAATGAATTATCCCAATAGAACAAGTATACTTTTTTTTAAACAGATTAGACTTAAAAGATGTGTACCCTGTAATTTTTTATGAAGAAAGGGGAAAAAACATGATTTTTATCGAACATTTTAACTGATCCCTCAAAGCGAAATGAGAGTATGGAAAGGGAAATTGAACTCATCTGAGAAAAATTATTATTGCAGATCCAACTATTTCACCTCTGTGGAAACGGTAATTTGCATGTCGTTCAAGCTTCCCTTTTTCTGTCTTTGTTGGGCGAAATAGTTAATACCATTCTTATGCTAAGTTCAATCAAAGGCAAAAACATGTAGAATATACTGTATCTATCGTCTCTTGTATTTTACAAGTCTCTGACATATCTTCTTGTCTTTGCTAATTTCTCTTCTTTCTATATTTTCATACATAATAGTGTATCTCTTCATTCCATATCTTCTACCTCGAGGCATTTTCTCGATGCTGTTTACAATCAGACTGTGCGATAGCACTTTACTATTTCCTCTCCAATACTCTGGTATCTGCCATTTGCGTCTATCGATAAAATGAGAAAATAATGATCGGTTAACAAAATGATAAAACCAGAAATGATTCCCTCGTTTGTCGATCGGATCTTTCTCGTTGAACCTCTTGGCGGACCTATATCTCCTCAAAAGCAATAAATCCTTTGTACGGCATGGGAGAAAAAACTTATACCCTACCAACTTTCTATTACTTTCTATTTCAACAAAGGGCTATGCATTGTTCTTTGCCATACTCGAGGGTGGGACGGTGAGGGTGGGACGGTTGGATTAGAGCCAGGGCTACTTTGAGTGTGATAGGGTTTGTTACATTTATATTTATTGTTTGTTTGTGTCGGGCTAGGAAAGGGGAGGAATACAGAGAAAGGGGGGGGGGGAGAGAGAGAGAGAGGGGGGGAGGAGGAGAGTGTGTGCGTGTGTGTTTATGAATGATATTACGAAACTTTCCTTTTCCCCCTTCTTCAGATTCCATTTTAAAAAGTGTCAGTGACGCCGACCGCAAGAGAATTGCATCATTAGAACACTCCGAATTGACTCTGAAGCAAGAAATTTCCAAGCTGAAGGTAAGCAACATTCTGACTTAGTTTGTTCGTCTTTCCATGAAATATAAATCTGATATAAAACTTATAGAGGTAATTGATGCTTTTTCCACCCTGTTCATTCATTATATAGCTCTTCCATGGTTTGTCTTCTCTCCTTTAATGGGGATACAATTTACTTCCATTCTTTTTTCATGATTTGTGTAGAAATATGAGGAAAAAATTGTTGTGATGAAAAATTATAATGGTTTGTCTTATCATCCGACAGATTTTGACTTTGGAGAGATTGTTGTTCATGGTTGTTTTTAAATCTTTGATAAACTGGATTATCCATGATTGTTGAATTAAAAATTTTGCATTGGTTCTAATCTACACATACTCAAATAGTGAAGATTTTTGTAAATGATTTTATATCAATAAAATTCTCTGTTCTCCCGTTGTCTTCTTGATTTTAGGAAATGACTGAAGTTGCTTCCACACAAGTTCGTACTCTTGAGACCCAACAGATCTCCAGAGAAAAAGAATGTCAGTCGTTGCGTCAACAGCTTCTCGATTTTCAAGTACAAAGCGATGAGAAGACCATCATAGGTAGATAACGTTACATTAAGGTTTCATTTTTATTTTAATACTTCAGGTCAAATTTTTTCTGTCAGGTGGCAATAACGCTTTAGTAAAATTTGTTTACGTAACAATATCCCCCCAGTTTCTTTCGAGATAAACACCAAGGCTATGGGAAATATATTTATTGGTCACCCGGACAACACTGCATTTTGCGTTGCTCATGATCAAGAAAGGTATTTGGACACAGTGGGATGATCCCCTGCTTGTCTTAATATCCTGATCCATAGACTTTCCAGCTCTATGTTCAACCATGTGTGATGGTGGGAATGCCTATATGTTTGCATGTTGGTGCTTTCTGCCTCACTGCTGTCTGAGGCCAGGAATGGAGTTGGCCCATACGCTGTTTTACTGTCTGTGTGGCATCTGAGAACTTTGTGGTTATAGTACATGGATGCACTGTCCACTTTGTGTTTATTTCATACCTGCCAACTGTCCCAATTCCTCCAGGACCGTCCCAGATTTAGGATCTTAGAAAATGTAAATAAACCTCAATACTTTCCCATTCTCTGGATACTTTAAAAAAAATCATGACAAAAATACGGATGTTGGACGTCTGGATGGGCCGTCCCTTATTCCAATTTCTAAAAGTTAACAGGTATGATATTTGCAATTCGCTTGATTGAAACTTTTTTTCCTCAAAACGGAAGTAATACTATATAAAAATCATTAATGAATCGCAGCTTCCACCATTTAATTGCAACGCAATGAGAGTCAATTTGTTTAAAAATTCAATTTAAAGTTCAGACTAGACACAAATTTTCACAACTGACCTTGTCAGTTTGCATTTTAAAAAACCCCACCACTGATCATTTGCCGTTGTTAACTTAAACAATAACAAACAATACAAAACTTAAGTTTTCAAAATAGATCAGACATTCAGTCTTGAATATGGTGTTTAGGAAGAATCGAAAATTTGAGTCTTACCTTACTTGACTATTGGCCCAGTGGGCTGATCCCCTGCTTGCCTTAAAAATCTTGATCCATAGATTTTGTAGCTCTGTATCAGGCCATGTGTACTAGTGGGGCACAGGCTTACACTTAACCTGGATATATTTGTATCTGTATCTGCACAACGATGCCTTCTTCTGCCTTGTACACTGTTCTCGGCCAGACACAGAGCTGGTCCCTACACTGTTTAATTAATCACGGCTCTAAAGGGAACAGATAACAAACACATTTTACTTGACTAACCCACCTTTATGACAACTCATAATTTTCTTGGATTTTGTTTTCCCTTCTCTATTCTAGGAAAGTTACACAGACACATAGTCCAGTTACAGGTCAGTGAGGGTTCGGCTGTGAAAAGGCTGGAAGAGGCCCATAAGAGAGTGACCAAACTGGAGGCTCAGGTTCTGCGCATGGAACAACGAGTGGACAACAAAGACCAGACCATCTACCACGGCAGGCAAGAGGCGCAGAGCAAGGCCAGATACCTGCGTCGTTCTCTACAGGTGTGTGAAAATGCAAGGGTGGTTTGAGTGTGTGTGTGTGTGGTTTTTTGTGTTTGCGTGTGTGTATGTGTGTGTCTGTGTGTGGATTTGTATGTGTGTTTGTGTATGTGTTAGAGTTTGTGTGTGTGTCTGTGTGTGTGAGTGTTTGTGTATGTGTGTGTGTGTGTAGGGAATGTGGGGGTGGGGGGCCCCCCCCCCGATGTAGTCGTCAGCATAGTACTCATGTGGATACTTTGTCTGTACACTGTCTGGAGGTTGGACATAGAGCAGGACCCTACATTGCTTATAGGTTTAAAGGGGTACCGATAATATAACTACCTAAATGAATGTCAATAATAAATTGCTCCATGAAATGAATGTCAATAATAAATTGCTCCATGAAATTCTTTCAGACTTAACCCTCTAGTGCCCAACAATAGATTTCCTGGGTAGAAAAATTTAATTATTTATTAAACTCACTACAAATGGACCAAGACGCATGGTTCCAGTTCTGTTTTATGTCAAAACTATTATTTTTCAAGCGCCCAACACTACAAATGGACCAAGATGCTTCTAGTTCTGTTTTATGTCAAAACTTTTATTTTCAAAAATTTCAGCATATGCCATATTTGTCACATTGGGAAGTTAAGGAACAAAAACTGACGTGACAAATTTGACAATGGGGCGGGAGAGGGTTAAGAGAAAAATTCAGCACTGCTGCATTGCTCAGTTTCCAAGTACTGGTTGTTTTTTCTCGTAAAAAAAAAAAGTTTTATGCACAAATGAGTTGCCTTGACATTCTTTGAATGTTTCGACTCACTGAATCCTGTTTTCTGGTAATCTGCGGTACATTTTGTTCCCCGATTGAATCATGTGTACGAATTATTATGATCTGGTTGTCCAGTTGCTTTTTTGTTGTCGTTGTCGTTCTTAGACACAGTTTTTTCTAATAATCATTTCTTTTTAACTGACCGTTGAAAGATTTATTTTAATACAATTTACAATCGTTAACGTTTATTTATCCACAGGAAATACGTCTACAGTTTGCAGGAGCAGTGCCTTTATCCAAGCAAGAAAAATTCTCCAGAAATATGATTCAACTGCAACAAGATAAAGGAAAACTTGAAAAAGAATTGAAAGAGGTGAGTAGGCGGGCTTTCACATTCATCCCATTGATATTTGAAATCACTAAACAAGTCGTAGTAACTATGTCGAATAGGCTTTTTCAATTAAAATTCAATTCTACCCCAAAGATGCTAGGCCAATTGTGATTGCAACACTATGAGATACAGATCAATTTTGAAGCTAAGAGTGAAATAACGTCTGTGTTACCGTACATCTGAAAATGTTGTGGTTATCGTACATGAAAGTACTGCCCACTCTGTTTGATTGCAATTCAGCTATTCGCAACTGCCACTTGATAGAAACGTTTTCAAAAACAGAACTGATACTAGCTTAAAGTCATAAATGAATCGCAACTTCTGCTGCCTAATTGTAACTCTCCCCGCTTAATCACATCACATCCCAATGAGAGTCTTTTGTTTAAAAATTCAATTAAAAGCTCAAACAGAATGGACAAATTTTCACAACTGACCTTTGTCCGGCTAACATAAAAAGGCATGTCCAGTCATTTACCGTCGTTAACATAAAAAATAGAGGTGCAATACTCCTCAAGGGCTCTCTTGCCTTAGTCAATAGCAATGAGAGGTGACCACAGACATAGTATTCCTCGACTGAAACGATATCTCCGGTCATTTTCATCAATTCGCTTAATCACAACTTCAGATAATCGCATAATTTTATCAATTCCTGATGAGTTGCGATGAAGTGGAGAAAATTCCTGTACTTAGTACTTAGCATCAGGTAATCAATTGTAGAGTTTTGATTTGTATGCAAGGCTCACTGCGTTGCTACTCCTTTCCATGGTGTCTTTACTTTCATATAGTACGTATGGTACATAAAACCATAATAACATCAATGATCTGCTATTTTAAGATAATATCACAGACATATGGCCAGAAATTTAGGTTTATTTCGGTTCACTCACTATCAGGGGTTTCCTTTTTAACTCCACCAATCCAAGTAAGAGTGCTTTTATTTGTAAGATGCTATATTTACTGGGTTTTTTTATTCCCTGCTGCTATAAAGTAAAGTCCTATCGTGCCATGAGGCCCATAAAGCCGGTGCTTATCCCGGTTTCCGTAGCGTGAAGCGGACTGAGTGGCAATGCGTCACCCTTCTGAATAGGACACTGGTCTATCGCAGATTACTTCCCCAGTTGTAAGCTGGTACCCATTTTTACACCTGGGTCGAGTGAGGCAATTGGAGTAAAGTTTCTTGCCCAAGAAAAACAATGAAGTGGCTGTGCTGCTATAAAGAAGAAAGTAATCATACAGGCTGAAAGTTCCATGAGATTTCCAACATGGACAAATGCTTGAAAGCCAAATCAAACTTTAGAATCATTGAATTGATTGTGCTGCTGAAACATTTTGTATCCGACGAATATCACACACTATGGGATTGTTGTGATGTAACATGATATTTTTTTAAATTATGATTTTGTAGGTGACATCTCAAAGGGAAGAAATGCAGGACAAAGTGGCATCGCTGTCCTTGCAGCAGAGCAGCCTCCAGGAACTTATTGCGACCTTGAAAGACGGGAGAGGGGCGCAAAAGGTGGCAGAGTGGCACAGCAAGATTGACGGTGTCCGAATTGAGGAGCTCAAGCAGAGGAGAAATAATTCCAAACTTCAACAACAAGTAGGCAAAAACAGAATATACCTTTTCAGACTCAGCCCAGGTGGCAGCTCTCAGTTGTCCTATAACTGAGCAGTAAGCACTAGGGTAACAGCAAAGTGTTTACTGATAAAATGTACGGACCTCATGGTACATTGTTGTCCAATTTACTGGTAAAGGTATTTGAACGCAGTGGGCTCATCACCTGCTTGTCTTTAATTCCTGATACAGAGTCTTTCTAGCCATGTGTTAGGTGATGAGTGGTG
>JARDUL010282845.1:0-14282 GCA_030265205.1 Dirona pellucida | reverse complement strand
CTCATTCTAAGCCTGCCTAATATGGTTGAACCTGTTTAATATAGCCTTAGAAATCCTTAGACCGCGCAAGCCCCTCCTCCGCGGCAAGGTGAGAAACAATTGGAGGAGGTGCTTAATTCACAATTGTAAAATTATTCAAAACCCTTCAACAATGTTTTGACAACGAATGCTTACCCAGTTGTTGCTGGGGAGCTGATTGGATTTTTTAGATTCAATTTGGCAACTCACTTTCACTTTCACATTGCTGGAAAACATAATACTCCTTGATTTCAAATAAAAATATTCCCCTCATTCGCACGAAATGTTTAATTACATATGAAACTTTATATGTTATTGAAATGTTTTATAATTTGTATATTAATTTTTGATAATTGATACACAGAGCACAAGGTTACAGGACTCCATGAGTCTGAGCAGTTTCCGAGCTGCTGGGGGCAGGGCTCAATCTGAAAGACATTCAGCCATGAAATCCGCATTTTTGGTGAGTCTGATTTATAAATCATCATTTTGATTAGGGGGACAGACTACTTAACGAATCTTGGGTGATAATGATGTACAGAGAGTATGAACTATTGACTTTTCTTTTCTAGAAGAGTTTATATCATCTTTTGTCCCATTAAGAAAAAATACTTTTTAATTTTGTAAAGCCAGGACAGATTAAGATATGGTTGGTTGACATGATTGAAATATACATTATCATGTGAATGATGATATGGATTGAGATGGCTCCTTAGGATTACAAAGTTATTTTTGCTTCTTTGGTAAAACTGGCTTGAAATTGTACAAATTATTTTTGGACTCCCTAATTTATCAGTATGAAGACACTAACAGATCATCAAGACACGCATATATAGACAAATATCGTTAAGTGATCATACGGAACAATGCTGTGATGGAAAATGTTCAATATTAATTAACTTTCTTCAAATTCACACTGTTCTCAGACAACAAATGCTTGCAGGAGAAGGAGTTATATTTTAGTGAATGCCTCAGTCCAACTCTGAATTGCATTCAATCTTTGGGGAGATGACCAAGATTTATATTTAACGCAACAATACATAATGTGTCTCATTATTTATTATTTAAATCAGAGGCCTGTTAAAGGTCTTAAAGCTTTACTGTATACTTTACAAAGCACTTTGTACATGCACCATAGCTTACTTTGACAGCTTCAAGACATATTTTCTTTTTCTTTTCTTTCTGCGTCTAGTTTATTGTAATTTACTACTGCTGCCTCTTTGGTAAAGTTTCCACAGTTTTTATGGCTGTTGGGGAACTCCTGAGGCTACAATATCATGTTGTCCGGTTCTGATATGAGTAATATTTAACAGTGTATTGCTTCTTGTACCAAACAAGGTTTGTTTATTGACACAGTGGGCTGATCCCCTGCTTGCTTTAGAAATCTTGATCCATAGATTTTCAGCTCTGTGTCAGGCCATGCGTACTAGTGGGGCACAGACTTGCGCTTGACCTGGATACATTTGTATCTTGGGTTTGCACTTCGATGCCTTCTGCCTTGTACACTGTCCTCGGCCAGACCCAGAGTTGGTCCCTACACTGTTTAATTACGGTATTACAGGGAACAGATAACAAACAAAATTTACTACTGAAACTATGTTATATTTTACTTTCTGTCACCTCACAGTCTCAATTTAAAACAAGTTTTGTGTCAGCCCAAGAGCAAGACCGATCTGCAAGTGAGGAAAATTATGCAGCGGCTGGAGGAGCTGCCCAGCTGAATGCCAACCTGCAGCCACAGATGATTCAACCCCCAGGGATTGGAGGTGCCTCCAAGAAAGGATTTGGTGGGGAAGGCCATCCAGGAAAGAGAAAAAGGAGTCGATGGGAATAGAGAGAGGGGGGCGGAAATGTTTATTTTAAGTTACTTGCTGTCATCCCCAACACAAACGACAGAACCAAGCAGACTGACTGTTGACGGCCAAGACTGATGTAGATCAATATTTGTTTACTATAGGTACCAGTATTTGATGATCATGATAAACACAAAAGATTTTGTAGCCAGCAGCTTCCAGTTAACCATCGACAAACTGCGAAACGATGGTATTTTTGTCACTGGTTAAGGAATTGGATATGATACTAAGTATGCATTTTGCAGTTGTTTAATCTTTATGGAAACGTTTTTTGATGATGCAATAGTAATAGAGATGTTTCTTCCTGGCGATCACAAGTTCTTATTTGAGATTCTTGCTCAATAATTGTCACTTTTAGCAATAGCTAAGTGCAAAAAGTTTCAGACATTTTTAAAGGATCCTATGGCATCTTTAATCTCAACCTGGGGTAAAATAAATATCTCCCATTCAGAACACAATTAATGGTTGGGGTAATGGATATTTCATGGATTACATAAAAGAACAACAATTTTTAAAAGCAGTGTGAGTAAAATACTTAAATAATCTTGAATCCGTTATGAAAATGCACTCAATTTTGTTAGAGTTAAAGCTAAAGGCAAATAAAACGTAATATTATTGTAAGGAGCTTTTGTTCTGGTTAAATAAATAATGAGATTTTCTTTCAGGGCTTTATGAATATTATAAAAGACTTGCAAGGTGCTATGCCCTGTAGATAAGCAGCTATAATCCTTTTACAAAAAATGTTGCCATCCAGATATCTGGATCGAATGCCTCATAGATTGGGTTGTTGCTGGTAATTATGGCAAAACTTTTTTCATGTTTCAAAGACATGCTCCATGATGATTGCAAATTTCATGCACTTCTTAAGTGATGTAGAAGTTCAAATCAGTATGCAATTCTAAGTATAATAACGTTTGAAATTGTGGAAAATCCCATCATATCATGAAAAAGGATAAACACTGTCTTTGCAAAATACTAATGTTGATGAATATCTATTGTAATAATAACATATCCATCAGATTGCTCTCCTCAGAATTTTGCTGTGTATTATTTTAAATGACTGAAAATTTCAATGTCTTATCACTCAAATGGCTGAGCAAATTTTGTGCATGAGAAAAGAAATATGTATATATATTTACAATGACTGTTAAGAATCTTATAGTTATTGAAACTAAAGGGTTGAAGAATAATATAATGAAAATCATTTTGAGTTGTACTATTTCAACATGTTAGGATATCAATATCATTCGTGAACAAATATTTACCTTCAGTGAAAATTGGGACCCTTTTCATACAATTGGAATTGTCTTGTTTTTTTGTTATTGCTGTTTTTGATTATAAAGTGTACCTATCTACATATTTTCTTAAGAGTAGGAGAAAAAAAAAGCAGCAATTGGTTTGATTATAAAAGCTCATGCCTAAAGCTTTGTGCTCAACGCTATTGTTTGAAATTAATTTTTTTAAATATATTTCATTATAATAATTATAAGTAGACCCAACTAGTATTTTGCATAATATAAGAAAAGTTTTGTTGTATTACGTTAATTAAATTTTTTTTTTTTCCACTATGTCAGCCCCATTTCATTTTCTTCACCTCCACTGCTGTTTCTACTTTCTACATGTAATTTTCAAATTGTTTATATGGCGGTAGTTTTAGTGCTGATTTTGACATTTGTGATCAAATTTTTGTAGATGTTTGAAATTAAACACTGCATAAAATAGCTCAATGTAAGCACTAAATTACCATCATAAAAACAAAAATAAACGTTGTTACTGCAAACTTCAATAAACTATCAAACAGGCAATATCTTTTGACATGAAGTTCAAAGGTCAAAAGCAATTATAATGGGAATAAATTGATGTAATGTTAAGTTTGTAGATAGCGTTCCAAGTAGTTTACCTGATTCCTGTGCATTTAGAGTGAGTAGAGAACAATTTTGAATTTTGTAATACTGTTTTGCTTATGTCTGGTTTTTCTAAATTATGAATATGTTTATTAATAGTAGTATGCTGTCTCCCGAGAGATTAAAACAAAAAGAATGAATGTTTCATTTTGTGATTGAGATGCTGTGAAAGTTTTGAAAGGATTGCTCAAATATGAGGTTTGAAAGATTTTAACTGTAAGCTTATATATTATTATATTAATAAAGTTTCATGCAAAAATTAATTTCTGTTTTAGTGCTTCCTCCATTATTGATGTTACACGAACACCTAGGAACATGTGGCACAGTGTGATATCTAACTAACCCACATAACATTGTGGCTATGCATTCCAATTTTATCTCTCGCACCAATTGGGTTTATTCATTCAAAGTGGAAATTCAATTATTGTAAGCAGCAGACTGATCAATCCAAATATGGGCAATCGAGACTCCTGCCTGCAAATTGAAATATCAAATTCAACTGCTGAAGGAATTGCCAAACTGGCAGCAACAAAATTCAACAATAGCATTCTTTGGACCAGTATTTGGGCAAATAATTTTTCTATTTTTTTATACAGACGTAAAATTGGAGTTGTCCCGCCCAAATGTTTTTTGCTTGTCTTGAAATCCTGATCCACAGACTTTCCAGCTCTTGGTTCAGGCTTGAGTGATGGGTCGGGGTGCCTATGTGTTTGCATGCTACTGAGCATTGTTCAAGGCAGGGCATGGAGTTGGCCCGTACACTGCTTTGCAATTGCAATATATAGAAGTTTGGATCACATTAAACAAAATCGGGTTAATTAAGCTGTATGGATTTTATGTCTTAAACTTAAATTTAAATCATTAAAATATTGAAGTTCTGCATTAACAGATGTTGGGATGGGATATACAGTCCACTTCGCTTTATCACAACTTTTTCAGAAAGCAGAATTAATTGCAACACTGTGAGAGTCCAGAGCCATTTTGTAAAACAAAATTCCACAAAAATTCTGACCAAACATAACATTTTTCGCAACTGACCTCATCCAGCAAGCATATGAAAACCACTTCGGCTCATTTACTGACATTCAACACAAACAATACAAATCATGCATATTCCTTTTCATCCACTCACATTTGGCGTGTATTCAGGACCTTTAGTCATAATGCTCTCTTTCTGAATCTGACAATCAAACTGAACACACTTCTCCCTCCAGACATTGTAATAAATGAAGAAATGAGTCAATGAGTGACTGTAAACAATTTGTAGAATATCAAAAGTAAGAGCTGACTTCCCGTCTTGATCAGTCATAGATTTTTATGCTTCCATTTTTGCATAAATTGTATTAATCAAGATAAGGACAGGTACAAGACGGATCACGATTGTTTGGCGTGAATACTATGAAGTTATAGCTTTCAACTTTAATCACACAATCTCCACGTGATCCATTGTTTTAGCTTCGAGGAGCATCACACCTTCCACGCATAATCCATCTCAAATGAGTTCAAACCAATCAGTGACATGTTGGACAGAGCCAAAGAGGTCCTGAGAACCCTCCCATTAAAGGATTGGAACCCACGCCCTGTATGTGGAAGTACACATTATTTTTATCAACAACTCATGTTCATCAAGTAACTGAACATTAATAATGAAATAAGAAGGCAATGTTATAAAATAGATTTAGTTAGTTATTTTAATGTTACATCAGAACAGCATCATGATCATTAATAAGAGTTACAACTATCACTACTCAAACAGTATGAAAACAAGAAACACAACAGTCACATGATTGAAAAAAAAAAAGAAGCATTAAATAGTCAATCTATTAAGAAAAAAATGGCAACTTACAACAACAAAAATCTATAGGCACATTCATATCATTTAGTTGAATATAATCTAAAAATAGTTCAGTGTACTGTACATTCAACAAAACAAAAACAAACAAAACCTGATGAGTTGCATATTATTCTAAAACTCCATGTGAATGAATCTCTAATCATCTTCTCTTCCTACAGGGTTTACACGTCAACTCACTATCCATTCAAACAGACAGCATCTGACAGTATTGTATTGGATCTACAACTGTCAACATAAATTGTATGGACCCCGTAGACAGTTGTCACAAGCTAATATGAAAATGGAAGTAAATTATCCATCATTCATTTTGATATCTCATGACAAGTTTTATCATTTTCAAAAGTGATTTCACTTGACAGAGCTAACTTTAATTAATGGAGTTCCTTAACAAGGATATTATATAATCATAGTGTAGTTTGTATGATGCAAATGTGTCGGTACCAGTACCATAAAATGACAATAGGCTTCCTTTCCAACTCCTTTCCAACTTTATCGCAACTATGAATTATTGTCTAAAGCCTTCATCTTTCAAATTTTATACATCAAGTTCTAGTTGAGTCAATTCACTTAACCAAATGTCGACTTAACCAAAGTACAGGAGAAAGAAAATAATTTTTTTAAAGAAAAACATCTGAAAATCAAGTTAAATGAGGTTGCCTTAAGTGAATTTGAGTCCACTCCTACATATAAATCATGTGTAGATAGTGGATTTCAGATTTAATTATCCTGATTTAAACTGAAGTCAATTCATTGATTGCATCTAAATACTGAAACAAAGCAAACCATTAATTCTAAACTAATCAACTGTGATTCAATTGTGATCTGTTGTAAAATGAGTAATGTAATGATGCATCAAAGAAGAATCAGCCATTGCCACCAATATTGTAGTTACAAAGGGGTGACCAGCATTAATTGTAGCAATAATAATGAAGTTAACTCCCATATAGCAGTTGCTGGATAAACGCACTCTGGGTAAAAAAAAGCACGCTCAGTCCAATCGCATGCGTATACTTGCTGAACAGAACTACCTGGTAACAAAGATCAAAAGCAAGTATATATAAACGCATGTAAATTGGTGTGATGCCACAATTTTTATCTTGCTGTTAGTATTTAGAACTCATTCCCAAACCGGCCACTGAGTGAACAAAAAAACCTCAACTTCCTCTTAGATTAGGAAAGAGCCTAGAAGTAGAAGGATTACTGTGTAACTAGATTAACGTGACTCTTGACAATATTGCGTCTACGTTTAGCCTGTCCATAGTCTCATCAAGATGATTGTCTATCCCTGCTTTTGTTTTACTACATGTTTTATTACATGTATACCAAAAATCAAATGTCCTATTGCCTTGTATCACAAGCACAGGCTGCATAATAATAATGCTTTTTTCCTACCCCAGCAGCTTGCCGTTATCCAGTGACTACTATATCTGAAATATATTCATCCTAAATTGAAAAGCAAAATATACTGATTGATTGATAATATTTCATGTCTGAAATAATTTATATAAAAAACCCCCCAAAAACTCTAAATTTCGTATTTCCTCCCAAAACTCCCCTCACATAAATTTCCACTTAATATGATAAAAACTTGTGATAACAGCAGCATTTCGAAAACTCATCATCTTATGATATATTACATTTTTTAAAACAACCACATCCTCTTTAAAACCAAGGTCACTCAAATTCATGAGCTTTATTTCATTGCTAAAAAATGTATTACTGCACCTTTTAATTGAATATTTATAACATTTTTAGATTTTTAAAGTGATATGTAGTAAGAAAATGCTCATAACATGTAAGAAAGAAAGGGGATCTATTTTACAATGATATCATAATATGCTAATGTGTTATTTTGGTAGCAGAAACAACGTCCGACTTTTAATGAAATCAAAATTGTTCAGCATCATAGTGGAACCATAACAATTACATTACAACCAAAATTTGTATACATCAACATCATAAAGATAAAGAAAATGTCTCATGACTAAAAAAAAATATTTAAAAAAAAATGACTAGTAAATTTAAAGCTTTCGAAGTAGACTGTTGTGTCTTAGTATTCTATTCCTAAGTTAACATCCAATCAGACGAAATAATAACATTCTGAAATTATTTTTTTCTCCAGGTCTTGCTGGAACACATTTATGTATGCAGATACAAACACAATTTTGGATGGACTAACCATATTAAGTTACATTACATTCAGACTATTCTACACAAGTTTCAGATCTCTCTTTTCATTGCAAAAGTGTTCAATGTGTCAATGACACTGCTTTAGTGTGTAACGTGTACATGAATCTATTGTGGAATTGAGAACCAAGAAATCAACACAAGACCATCATTGGGAAATAATTACTTTATTTAATACCACTTTAATCCTCCTTTCATATATATTTTGTACAATGAGACAGAGAGCCAACATTTGCTCCTACATTATCATGTCACCCTTCCAAAACTAGGGCTGTTTCGTTCACCTGTACTGACAGAGGCCATGTCGATAGGGTTTACAGTCAGCACCAGGTGGTTACGCACCCTAAAATTGAATTATTAAAAGAGAAAACGACATTGTTGGAACAAAAAGGACTGATAGTCCGAGTTGATTGAATTACCGATTGATAAAATATGACAAACTTGAAATGATCCAATTCTCAACTGCTACTATGTCCCATTATCATGATTGCCTGAATATTCAAGTCTGCCTTTAAAACCCTTCTAAAAACTCAAATATTTCTGTCCACCCTTGAGCTCCACAATTTAACGTCAAGTCTATTATTAGGTCATGGTCGTGTCATCATAGTTTGATATTGTGCGTACGGTTTAGAATAAAACCCAATAACATACGTCTGCTGGTAAACAAAATACAGTAGAGGTTAATATAAACTTTCCATTTTAAAACAGGATATGCCATTGGAATCAAATAAGTTTTGAACTCCTTGTCATAAAAACGTGTATAGATTTGTCATGGGGTCTTCTTTTTCCTTTCATATTACATATTAGAGTCCCCTTATTACACTGTGATGTAAGAGCTGGAGATGACTACAGTTCCAATAAAGTGGAACAGGCCAATGGTTGGCAATCTGAAGAAAGCTGCGGTATGCAATACCCACATACAACTGGGCTGAGTGATGAAATTAGAACAAAGTATCTTAACTATTGGTATAAAATATGTAGCCATGACAGTGTGCCAAATGCGCCATAATATTTGACCCCACCACCCGACATCAAAAACAATATCAAACATCATGTTTATGATATAATTCAAAACTTGTGAAATAGCTAAGAAATCACACACATCCCCTTTTTGACTCGTCCTAATTATTTCTTTCCTTCCATAACCATTGAATGTCATTTCCGATGGCAGAGACATTATTACAAATACAGTTCATATCTACCCTTTTAATCACTGTTATGGCTGGGATCTTCTTTCACCATTACATCCAGAGAAAAGACAACATTACACACATTTCAACAATCTGGCTGCTCACCTTGGGACATTCTAAGATGATATACAGTAATCCATAAATGTTAAACATGGTTGACATGACATTCATGAGTGAAAAGCGTATGCAAAATCATGAAAGCAGCAACTTTTCTTGCATAAGAAACAACAATAACATGGTAAATAGTAGTGTGATTTATGATATAAGACATTACACGATTATTCAAACATTGTCTATACATTCACTCCATCAAATCTTGATATTTGAGTCGTATTGTAAAATTCTAATAATCACTTCCCATCACCAAGTAATTAAGCAATTCTGATATTCATTTAAAAAAGAAAAAAGAAAAGGGGGGTGTTCTATCTCAAGATTTGAGTTACATAATTCGAGTATGTCATGGGGTCTACATGTCCTAAACAGAGACGGATGTTCCATTGACCAATAGGTCATGACTTTGAGGCAGTCCATATAGGGTAAACAAAGGGCATAATAAACCTGAAAGTGAAAGTAAGAGGAAATAAAAAACCAAAAAAACCACCCCAAAAACTGTATCTTAGAACTTAAATGGAAAAAAAAAAAATTCCACTTTTATCACAATTCATTCTGCAACCAGATCTGCTCAAAACAATCCTGACAGAGTCCAGAGAAAATCATGACTAGTCAAATTTTTGAAAAACATCTGTCACATCAGTATTCAATCAAATCATCGAAACATTTGGGTCCCTTGTTTACCATGCATTCATTCTTTAGAAGACTCCCCCCCCCCCAAAAAAAAATAAAACAAAAAAATCCCCAAAAGATGGCAAAATTTGTCAACGAAACACAGGAAAACCACAATGGCATCATATAGCTTGGCTATAAATGAATTTTGGGTCATCAAAGCAACCCATATCCCAACACAAAGAGAACAAGTCCAGGTCTATTACTAGAATTACAGATCAGATACTGCCACTGATTCACACACAGCCCAAAATAAGCTTGGACCCAATTCTCTCTAGCGGGCGAATACCATTTAAATGAATATTTTATCTATAATTCTTTATCAAATCATGACAGCTATCATTGGCAATCGTCACCATGTTAATGCAACAGACAGTACTGAGACTGTAGTCTAGATGAACACTGAGACACCTATTGTTGCAGATTCACGAGTCTTGGTTCAATAATAATTTTGCAAAGTTAACTTGACAGATCTTCTATATCTACAGCATTCCGTGCATGAATAATATTAAAATCTTTCTTTCTTGACATAAACCTGTTAATTCGTTCATTAAGACGTTCAAACATATTACGTTTCGCTCTGTTACATGGATCATATTTAAATTGTGAAACTACTACTAGGGTGATTTTAGATCCTAGTTCTTATATCGAGAAGATGTAATATGGCACCGTATAGTAATGTCAAACAGAGTTAAAATTAAGTATCACCTAACTTAAATCGGTAGAGTTAAAATTAAGTATCATAAATTGGTGTCGCGTCCGCAGGAATAACTTTTGATTCTGCCGTTGCTAAATGTCTTTATCAATTTTCGTAATTTTTAGCATTCACATTTAAGTTTCCAATTGCTAAAAAAATATTATAATTCTCAGAGCAGATCGTATAATCGTGATCTTTCAGAAAAATTTTTTGTTGTTGAAATAGTGACAATCACAATATTCTCATGACAATTGACAGGCCTGTGTAACGCATGGTGCTTTATCAAGACAGATGTCAAAAGTATGGAAGATAATTAAAAATGCTTCAATGAAATAATCTTAATACCTTATAATCAACGGACTGACCATGATCACAATTAAGTTTACGAAGAATGGTAAACAACAACAAAAATGGTTGAATATTGCAAGGAAGGGAATGGAACTAAGAAAGATGTACATGTCACATCGCAATAGAATATGAAACAGTAATTATATAAATGACACAAGGTATACAGAGAAAAAACAAAAAAAATTAGTAAAAAGTTTAAAGTTAGTGGCAAACAATAGCTAAAAGAGATACCTAAAAAAACCAGAAGGCCAATAGTACTGTAATATAAGTGTAAGTAGTATAAGAAACAATTTCACCAGGAAAGATAAACTATCTCAGAAACGACAAAACGACTTAATGGTCAAAAAAAATTCTTAAAGAATTTCAATACATGATGGATAGTGTAGATAATTTAAATCATGAAAAATGTGAAACTCTCACGCAACTATAATAGCATGCACACAGACAATGGGTCAAATTACATTTTAGTTAAATGCCATGTTCTCTCTCATTCATTCATGTATCAGGGCTTTCTTCACAAATAAAAACATCACACAGATTTCATAACACTTCAATATTTCCATCCAACTTCCTTAACAATAAAACATTTTGTTGTACTCATCTTCAAACAAACATCAGATTAAAAACTTAATAAATACGGAATTTCTCAGATACGGGGGAAACAAAAGAAGAAAAAGATTGTCAATGAATATATGATACATGTATTAATATAATGTAAGTAATATATACAACAAAATTTCTTTACAGGAACAAAAAGGAGAAAGAAACACTTTCTACTCTTTAAGTCATCAAACTGAAACTAGTGAGAAGAGAAAAAGAAAACCCAAGCACTTTGAAGAGCGATATTTGCCCAAAAACAAAAGGTCGTGAACGAATCATCATTGTATTACTATTATCTTATCAAGAGTATTCGGCCGAAAGAATGATAAAATAAAAACACAAATTTGCAAAGATATTTGATTTGTATAGCAGAGAAAATCGCCTAAGAGCCAGGACAAAGATGCACAGAGATATAATTTCAGGGGTACTCTTGTAGACCCCGTGAAATCAAACCAGAGATGGAATGGCATAACAAAATTTATTCATTGCAATTGATCCTAATACTGAAAGTTCTGAACAGATTATCACAAACAGGTTAGAAAAAAAAAAAAGAAAGAAAAAGAAAAGAACTTGTGACTCACGAAACATAGATGAGGACGCTACATTGCTGGTACACTCTGATAACAATTGGCAATCTGTTTCATTGTTTTAATTCAAGTTTTGCAAACACACCACATTCACAGTATTTTTACACAAATTTTGATGACATAAGTATATCTCTATTCATACAATTCAAGCAGGATAATTGATTTTATAAATTGTTTTGTTACCTTCCTTCATCCGTCCTCACTCATATTCTTTAATATGATTTTTTCTTATCATTTAAGGTGGACTGCTTGATAGCTTGAGGACCTTTTGGTAGGTTTGATATTGACTTTTTGATTTTCAATAAACATGGGATCTTTGATTGGTACATACTTCCTAACCATCTGAACAATATATGGCATTATTTGGACAAATTTGATTTGTTGGAAAATATCATTTCACTTACTTATAATCAGAAAATAATAATAGCAGTACATATTAAAAGGTTCCTTGTACATTTAAGAATTTCAACCAAGACAGGCCAAACATTCGTTGAAAAGTGTTTTGATATAGTGATTGAAATAAATTATGTTTAAAAAAAAATTAATTTGGTCTTGATAAGAGGAAACAGTTTGATTAAATCATATAAAAGCTGTTTGATTCTTCGGATTTAAGCATCAACTCACAAAAACATGCAGTCTGTCAAATATCAAAACAATAAATACTCCCCCCCCCCCACCCCAACTACCCGACAGAAAAAGACGAGCTTTCAATTGTTTTTGTTTTTTTCTTTCTCTTTTTTTCATTCGCTGAATTAAATAGATATGAATAAGATTGAGCACAGGCACTGTCTTGGGACACACAGATTACGTAAATAAATGTCAAAAGGATTCTAGAGTTGATCAGAAACATCTCTGTAAAAAAACCAACTCACCATCAGCCAATGTGAGGGGGGCAGAATGGCAATCTATGTATGACATGACTTAACCAGGTCAAAATTTTCCAGCAGCAGTTGGTAATGATACAAAAACAATACTAAATAATAAGTAGATTAAAGTGTAGGTATTATATGAGCTTGAATATTATCAAACATAAAAGCATATCAAGAGGGTAAAGACAGTTACACCTCTGACAACGAGACAATATCCAATGTTTCACAATATAAATCAGACAGTGTGAAAAGAACTGTCTCTATGACAAAAACAAAATGGATATGTATCTCATACACACACACTCACAAGTACATATAAAATTGTATACAAAATTCAACACCAACTTCAATGTATGATCCTTGCAATAGCAAACTGATGACATGAATCACTCGTAACATTATAAAGGGAAAAAAACTAACAACAAAATATATAATGGATGCAAGATGAATATAATTTGATTAGAATCACTTCTACATTTGCAAAGTTGGGTACAGGATTAGTGCATTTTACAATGAACAAGTTTATAGTCTGTCCTGTCAAATCAGCATTAAAAAAATTTATCATAGTGGTGGACATTTGCCGTGATTAACCCTCGCCTGACTTTGGAATCTAGACCCCATCCATTCAATGTCCACACAAGCATTCAGTTTTTGCCCAGCAAAGATAATATTAGTATATTCCTCCACCTTTGTTCCCTGTTTCTGATGATGGGCCTCCAAATTTGACTAATAGAAAATCTTTTTTTTACATGCATTGTAAGATACGCATTGAAAAGTGAGTCATCTGAGACGCCTCAGTCCTTGAAGAGTGAAAGTGTCGAAAATGCTACATAATAAAATGTGAGGGTCAGGGGTCAGCGGAGACATGTTAACTCCTCTCTAAATAATCATGTGAAATATGGGGTAATCTGAGACCCCAAGATCGAATGGCAGGAATTAGCTAAGTCTGGCGAGAGTTAACCATTATACCAGCACAGCGATGCTACCCTCCTTTTCATATAAATATTCTGATAAAATTATCTAAAA
Source organism: Dirona pellucida (assembly GCA_030265205.1). Lineage (NCBI taxonomy): Eukaryota > Metazoa > Mollusca > Gastropoda > Nudibranchia > Dironidae > Dirona > Dirona pellucida. The sequence goes on along the minus strand of JARDUL010282845.1, from coordinate 365 downwards.
ATCAATTATAACATAATATAATATTTCATCAACATTTGAAAAAAACCCACAAGCCTTAATTTTTCCATAGTATGACTGTAAGTTTAATTGGAAACTTTAAGACTTAATATCAAAACCCTTACCCTGAAGAGGTAAAAATCAGCATATTCAGAATAACATTTAAATCATTACTGACAAAATCTAATTGGAGAATAATCAAATAATCAACAAGGACAATGTTCCATCACCTAAAATTCAAATATAGAGAACACATTTGATGAGAAATGACAAAAAGTATCACCAGGTTAGAAAATATTCCATACCTAATTTACAAGATCATTTAAAATCTTTCTCTCTAACTCTCTGTCTGTCCTCTCTGTCTGTCT
>JARDUL010282512.1:0-14305 GCA_030265205.1 Dirona pellucida | reverse complement strand
ATACTCACACACACATATATACACATTTATTAAATTACTATTACAAACAGCGACATTATTTTTAATATAACAACAGCTCCTACTATTAGTGCATAAAGGAATATATGTGAAAAATAAAGATGCTAGCAGTTGTTTGTGTTAGATAAATCAGGTTTCATATACATATAATATTTACATAATGTGCTTTTCACAAGTGTTATGTAATTTACACAATAATATTTATATATACAATCCATCATTTATCAATACAGGAAGATCTATGATAATAATAATATAATACAATCAAATAAAACATATTGCATGAGAGTAGCATCAGGATTGTTCCTTGTTAAATTAAATTGTATATGACTTTGCAACACACACCTTACAAAAAAAAATGGCAATAGATATAGATGAAGTAAAGGCAAACAAAAAACTAAAAAAAGATTCAGAGACAACCTTGATAGAGAACTTTTAAATTTAAACACTAGCACTGTCTAGCAACACTGAGTGAGAAGCGTGGAAAGGGGCGAAGAAGGCCTATGTCCTTCAAAGGACTCGCATCAGATGATGTTGATTTGATTTTACACAAAAACAAAAAAAAACCCAACAAAGAGTAAGGTTAAATGAGAAAACGGAGGTCGTTTTTATGTTTTGTTTTTAACCTGCCCACTATTGTGTAATTTAATGCATATATATTATATAAAAACCAAGGAGGTAGGAGGGCGCAATACTGGAAAAAATATATAATATATTTTGTTGAGAAACAAAAATGGCACTGAGGAGACAAACCCCCCCCCAAAAAAACAACATAAAACCACTGGAAGTTGGTCCTATGTCCAAAGGATGCTGAAAGGGTTCAAATATTGTAGTTTCAATAATGTCCAAAATCAATTTCATTTCAGCTTTACTTCAATTTTAGGGATTTTCATCCAACGACATCACTTTAAATTAAAATAAATATTATCGAGACGACATCGCTTCAGAGTGAACCAGTCAGTTCCTGGTCCATTACAATTTCCTAACGTTTGTTGAAAATCTTCCAAACTTTATGGAGTTGGTTGGGGAGGAGTTTTGTAGAGCTTGCTAATCAACTTGTTAATTTTTCTCTTTGTGATGCTTTTTGCAGAGCTTGTTGATCGCTGTGGAGAGTGAAAAAGAACCCCAAATAAATTACATTATTTAACTTCATTTCAACAATAGAAGAATCATGACCAGACCAAATGAGCCGTATGTCAGAATTTCTTGATCCATAAAAGTGAAAGTAAGGCGAAGTAAAGATTTTATAATACAGCAACAACTCATTATAATTCAATTTGTCAAAATTATGACTTCCTGACTCATTTCGGCTGGTCACTCGAAAAATGAATTAAAAAAAAAAACACCCTTAACTTGGAATGACAGGAGAGACGAAAATAGATATATATAGGAGAGACGAAAATATATATATATATATATATTTATATATATATATAGAAGGCGTTGCTTTGGGCCTTGTACTGGCTGGGCAGTTGTTCAACCACAACCCAATGACCCGATACAGAGCTGAGAACTCTTTGAACCACAACTTTATGATGAATGACAAGACAAGTTGAAAGTTGCAGGTGATGAGCCCTTTGTGTGTAAAACCCTTTATTAGTGAGTGGACAATACACATTTTCAAATATGGTGTTTTACATGCTCCGTCTAACTTGCATCAATTTTTCTTTCAATTTTATACTTGGAACTTGAAAACAACAAACAAAAGACAGCATTAACATAGTGGATAAACCCATGACCATCAACATGATCTTTACACTGTACGATACTTTACTTATTCCCCTAGCTTCAAGTATAATATGACAAACAATAGTCTGTGTATATATATATACCCTGGGTAGCATTCGAATCCACGACCTCCGTTATGAGAGTTCGCTGTCTTAACCACTCGCCTCCTACGTGTGTGGAATTGCAGTGACTAATCCAATACGAAAAAGTGCTGGAAATGAATTTTGCAGCAAACATATTTGGCTACTTGCAAAAAAACAACCCAAAAAGAACAATTTATTGAATAAAAGGTGATAGAAAACAGAGTATATAATATATAATTTACCTGAGATAATGAAATAGAGGTGCCCTGAGAGGAGTTGGCTGGCGTGGATGCGACAGGTGTCAGGAATGGTGATGTCAAACTATCTGCATTTTGTGATGACGGAATTACATGTGACGATTCCAATTGCTCTGGTCTGTGTGAATACCGTGCCGGAGAATCATCCATGTCTTGTGATGAAGGAATTACATCATGCCGCCTTTGGGACGATTCCAATTGCTCTGGTCTGTGTGAATACCGTGCTGGAGAATCATCCATGTCTTGTGATGAAGGAATTACATCACGCCGCCTTTGGGACGATTCCAATTGCTCTGGTCTATATGAAGAGCGTGCTGGAGAATCATCCATGTCTTGTGATGAAGGAATTACATCATGCCGCCTTTGGGACGATTCCAATTGCTCTGGTCTATATGAAGAGCGTGCTGGAGAATCTTCCATGTCTTGTGATGAAGGAATTATATTATGTGACGGTTGTGATGCGACTAACTGCTCCCTATTATGTGAAGAGTGTGCAGAGGGAGTTATCAAAGGTGGGGCTGTTGATGAAGACATAACTGCAGTGCTTTTTCTTTTAACATTACGTGAAGACTTTAAAAATAGTCCTGCATTAGAACACAAAGGCTTGTTTGTCTCACTATCTGTGATACGTTTGTCAAGAGCCACAGATGACAACAAGTCCAAACCATTCTCTTTTACATACTGTTCACTATTCTCTTCTTCTTGCCTTTCATCATTCACTTCATCAATATTAATATTTGGCACTGCTTTACCTGATACTTGGGCTGTCTGCAAGGAAGCAGCAATAATAACATCAAATAAATTTCTCTCACGATTGACATTTTTCTCAATTACTTTTACATCCTTCTTCTTTTTGTTCCCTTCTTGTTTCTTATGAGCATGAGCAGATTCCATTGACGGCGCTGTAAGTATTTGCTCTTTTTTCCGCTTTTTATTCCCTTCTTCAGATATGTTAGTGTCAGCCTTTCTCTTTTTCTTGACCTCTGAACTTTTAAGTCTTTCACCGACCTCATCAGACTCAGCACATTTTGACTTTGAGTCTGGCAATTCAGAACCCTCATCATTTGAAATACTCTCTTCTTTCTCGACATTCTTTTCTTTTGACTTGCTCCTGCGTTTCAAATTATCGTCAACCAAACTTTTTTTACTTTCTTTACTGCTAACATCGTCCACTTTATTCCCTTCTACTGATAAAATTGTATCAGTCTTTCTCTTTTTCTTGACCTCAGTGCTTTTGAGACTTTCATCAACCTCATCAGACAAAGACACAGCAAACTTTGTGCCAGACAATGCCGTGCCCGTATCGTTTGAAATACTTTCTCGTTTCTTGATAAGTTTCTTTTCTTTCGACCTGCTTCTATGTTTCGAATTACCACCTCTGTCCTGGTAGTTTTCAGTGACAACCAAACTTTTTGGACTATCATTGCTGCAAACACTGTCCATTTTATTCCCTTCTATATTCAAAATTGTGTCCGTCTTTCTCTTTTTCTTGTCCCCATTGCTTTTAATCTTAGGTCTTTCACCAGACACATCAGGCCCAGACACATCACACTTTGGGTCTGACAAATCAATGTCCTTATCTTTTAAAATACTCTCTCTCTTCTTGACATCCTTCTTTTCTTTCGATTTGCTTCTATGTTTCGAATTACCACCTTTGTCCTGTTGCTTTTCAGTGTCAACCAAACTTTTTGGACTTTCTTTGCTGCTAACATTGTCCATTTCATTCCCTTCTACAGATAAAGTTGTGTCAGTCTGTCTGTTTTTCTTGACCTCGGTGCTTTTAATCTTAAGTCTTTCTCCAGACTCATCAGACACAGAAAGGGCAAGCGTTGGGTCTGGCACTTCAGTTTCCTCCTCATTTGGAATACTCTTTAATCTCTCGATTCCTTTCTTTTCTTTCGGCCTGCTTCTACGTCTCCAATTACTGCCTCTGTCCTGATGGTTTTCAGTGTCAGCCAAACTTTTTGAACGTTCCATACTGCTAACATTGATCACATCATCTCTTGCACTGCCATTCACAAGTTCGATCAAAGAAACAAAACTGTCCGATACATCCCTGATTACCTCCCCTCCGTCAATAACCACAAGTGAAACGTTTTTATCCCTGACCATGTTAGCGAATGATACATTTGAATCCACAGTGTCATCACTCAAACTGGATGAATTGCTACTGATGTTTCTCTTACCGCTTCTACTCCTTCGCCTCCTGGATTTTGCAGGCGATTTATTTCTCTTCAATTCAAAATCCTCGTCATGCAAAGGTTCAGAGGAACGAGGTCTAGCTTTTCGTTTTGGAGACGTGGGGTTATTTTCAGTGTGTGTGTTTATAGAATAAACACCCTTAACAATGTCTGTGAAAGATTTCCTGTTGGGTTTACTGTGATCTTTGCCGCTTGGTTGCTTTCTAGGTGAAAATGGATTTATAAAATTGACACTGTCTCCATCTGCAATATTTTCAATCTTCTCCTTTTTCACGGTCACATCGTTGAATTCATCTTCAAGTTCCAGTGGCTTATCGACGCAGTTTTCGGAGGCAGTGATAGGATGATTAGGTTTCCCATGTGAAGAAGAGTTGGCAGTTTTACGAGGGGACTTCTTTTTACAGATGTCTGTATTTTCTGTGACAACCAAAGGGGACTCTTTCTTATTCACTCGTTTTCCTTCTTCTTGAGATATTGAAGATTTCTTTGTGGCCATGTCGACATTGCCATTTTCCTTACTTGAAGGTTTGTTTGAGCTTTCTTTCTTTCTCAGAGATAGACTACTTAATACCTTTTCTTTTTGTGAAGATTCAGAGAGATCCTCTTTTTCTGGGCTTCCTTTTTCGTTATCTAAGGATTTATTCCCGGCGTTATCATTCCTTTTTGAGGGACTGACCATTTCAGGTGATTTTCCTGCTGAAATTTTAACCTCTTTCCTGTGACTTGCTTCTTTTGCTTTACTGAAAGAATTTTCAGCTCTTTTTATAGGACTAAATTGCAAAAGCTTTCTCACATGACTTTGACCCTCAACTGAATTTTCAACCCGTACTGCAGCATCACCATGATCAAAATGACGTGCACTGGTTATTTCCTTGACAACTTCTTTGTTTGCTACTTTCTTGACTCCCTCTGCTTCGGTAGTTTCCTTCTCTCCAGTTTCAACACGTCCACATGAACCCCTTTGCAACTTCAAGCCAGGGAAGGTTGGGGAATTGTTAACAGTAACAGCAGCCTCATTATATTCAATATTTTGAGTTTCTTTAACTACAGAATTTAGCTCTGAAAGACTTTCAGCATTGATGTCATCACGATCCGATTTAGCATCATGTGTAGTAGATTTAACACAGTGCTTTTTATTTTTTTCATCACATATTTTGGCACCATTTTTCACAGCAGGTGAAATTTTAGTAGAAGACAAAGCCAATTTTCTCTTGGCCATAGACGATCTGGATTTCTTGAAGTAAGTAGAAACACTGGCTTTCTTTGGAGACAAACAGATATCTTCAATTTTTCTCCGCTGGGCCACCTTCTGCAATGATTCAGTGATTACGGCTTTCTTTTCCTTTGGAGAACATCTCTTAGAATCTTTAGTCTTTGATTTGGAGATGATTTTTTTCTTCCTTGCTTTCGAACTCCTCTGTATAGAATGAGATGGCGTAACTGATCGTGATGAAGCTGGAGGGGGAAGAGGGGGGACAAAGGCTGCGGGTGGTGGGGGAGGAGGAGCAGGTGGAAGAATGAGAAATGGATTTTGATCAGGAGCAGGAAGAGTGAGAAATGGATTTTGAATAGGAGGAGGAGGAGGAGGAGGAGGAACATTTGTTCCATTTGGAAGACACACAATTTTTCCGTCCGATAAAATGACGAAAGGTATTGGCGGCTGATTGGGCTGTCTAAAGTAGGCCACTTGTCCCGGATAAGCCGAAGGGTTTAAGAGTGGTTGGAGGGAATTAGGGGTGCCTGATGACGGCAATATGGGCTTGGGAAGGACTGCCTGCGTTGAACCTCTATTCGTTTTCTTGCTTCTTGTACTTCTGGAACTCTTCGATGAATTTTGAGCTGAAGCTGTTTGAGTCATTGATGCTTGTTGTACATGCCCACTCTGGTGTGTCGCCACCATGTGTGCACCTTCAGGTTCCCTGAATACTGTTGTAGATAATAAGTCTGTCTGCGCTGAAGGACCTGAAATTAACGTGTCTGTGGCTTTAACATTCAACTCTGCGCAAGTAGAGTTTTCCATCAAAGAAAGTTCACTAAGTTCTAAAGGAATTCCACACTGCTTCATAGCCTGAGACAGTAAGCAGCTGATGTCATTTCGGGGTGGAAATGACAACTGACTAGTGGGAATGGTCGGGACTGGTGATCCTGAATGAAGACCGAGCTCATTTATATCATGTGACGTGGGCATTTTGGTTTCATGCTTACTATCCGTAGCATCTGAGGTTGACAATCTCCGATTCCTCAGTTTGAAAAAATCAAAGGTGTTTGATAATTCGGGAAAATATGGTGCTGCCAGTGACACGTTTCCGTCATGCTCCTCAAACTCTATGGACGTTGGATTTAGTAGTGTGTTATGGCCGCCATGGCTTTCCTCTGTTTGGCCGCTATCGTTGTTACTACTTCCCGTGTTAGAATTGAATTTGACATTGCCAATTTTTGTTACATCATTCGTTGTTGTGATGGATTTATGCTGATCCGTTTGCGTGACTGCCTCCTGCCCACTCTCCACCTGCAGCAAGTCGGCACTGGGCACGCATTTCTCACAAGAATCCTGTCCATCAGACTCGACACTTTTCATTTTCCCACCACAGTCAATAGACGATATATCCTTTTCTCCGTCTTCATTTTTATCTTGTTGACCTGGACATGGCTGCTTACTTTCTAAATTTTCTTTACCACTCAATTCCAATGTTGCAACTGCAATAAATGCTTCACTAGAAGAAAGGCTAGAGTCCTTGTGTTTTTCAACATTCCTGCAATCTATGTCTTTATTATGACCATTGACATCATCCTTTGAACTTGAATCACAAATTATACCCACCCTGACATCATTAGAAACACCGCTTTCAGATCCAGCATTGTCCATATTTGATTTCTTCAAACTCATCTCTATATCTTTACTCTTTAAAAAGCTAGTGCCGTGTTTCTTCAAAGCCTTCCGACACTTTCCTTTAACGTGAGTGCAAACCTCTCTTGACAGACATCCACATTTCTCCATGGCAGAGGACGGGTGACGCCCACCAGCCATGTTGGAAGACGTGATTTCCTGAGTTGGTTGGGGTTTGGTGTACGACGGGAAAATGACGTTCTTCAATATTCTAAATGCTTCTGCCTCTGAGTGGGGACATGCAAGGTCGGACGAGCTGGACACGATTTTGGACTCGTCCCGACTGAACATGGATCCGTTTTGACTGCAGCTTGAGGTTGAGAACATTTGGTCACTTCCCACTGGGAGAGGAAAAGAAATAACTTGATGTCAAAAATAGAATTGCATTGACAGCCCATTATTCACAATCAAAATCCAAAATATGGGGTCTAACATTACTTGTTGTTATTGCTATTGAACCAGAATAACAATCAAAAAGTAACATTAAACTCCATAATAATTTCTGTATAACAAAGTATTACTTTGAGCTGGTGGCGCAGTGGCTAAGTCACTCGCCTTTGGGTCGAGACGTTGCAGGTTCAAATCCCGGTGGAAGCACTGGTTTTTTCTCTCTCAAGACCTTGATCCCACTTTGCGACGCTGCACTGCGGCTGACGCCTGGGTTCCAGTCGAATACATTTATTTTGTTTACACTTCAGGGAAAAGTATTTCTTTGCTTTGCCTTGAGTTATAATCGTTCAACATTAACAAAACAAGGCCTAATGATGAAGGAAATAAACTGGTACAGATGGATATATTTTACTAGCATGATTCTCATAATCACTTATATTTATTTTGACTGTCATGCATTTACATCTTATTTAAAAATTCCCAAGTCTGAATACATTTACACTGCAGCTGACGACCTCTTTGTGATCTTTCTGGTTGCTGATACTGATACCACCACCATACTCTGAGGATGTCATATGAAATCATTGCTCTTTGAGCCTCGTGGCTCTGTATGTCTTACATCCAAGAGATATAACTATCAAACAAAACAATACACAATTAAAGTTTTCAAATTGAATGAAAAAAATGACATATTCAAAATACCTTCCGAGATGGTCCGTGATATCAATGTGGGGACAACCCTTCTGGCCTTTCTCTGTGAAGGGCTTGACGGCAACGTTATGTTAGATGAGCTCAAGTTAGACTGCTCAGAATCAACCTCACGATGCGCTACCGGAGATGGTATCATATCATTTTTGTCAACCTTGGGCACCACCTCATCTTGTTTTGATAAAATAGGCCTTTGAGAAATGACTCTGCCAGAAGACTCCATTGCATCTAGCGACTGAAATTGTCTCTTCTCAAGGACCTGCAAACATTCTCCTGGTTCCCCATTATTGAGTGTAACATCCATTTTATTTCCTCCCACCACAAGCTCTATCGACTTTTCACAGCCATTCTGGCCACCAGTTAGGTCTTTCTTGACAGGTTTAGAAGAGACGCTGTTGTTATCTACTTTTTGTACATGAATGGGATGATCTTCACTTTCAGCCCTTTTCACTGTGGCATTGCTTGGCTTATCTAGAGGTACAGATAGATGACCTAGAGGTGAACATGGATCACAGGTTTTAGTTCCACCCCTGCTATGCAATTTGTTTCTAGTATAAGCAGCATCCTCCTTGTCTGCATCATTTGCAATATAACTAGCATAGCTTGAAGTAGAATCTTTGGCAGGAGTGCATGGCAGACTCGGAGAATGGGCTAAATCGATGATAAAATCTGCAGGACTAGCAGGGGACATGACTTGCAAGGGTGAAGGTGTGGAGAAGGAAACTTCCATGGGAGTTATGCGACGACTGGGAGCGCTCTTCTTACAGTGGGATGGAATGAATGGAGAATGAGCCATATTGCAGGCTATCACCTTTCTACTGGCCTCAGATATAGATGTGATGGAAGAGAAATTCTTTTTCAATCGTTTGCGAAATTTAGACGGAGATTGGCGAAATTTAGACGGAGATTGAGGGAATCCTGGCTGACTATTGCCCGATTTTGGAAGAAATTGATTGATGCTCTTTTCTTTCAGTACGGATGGAAGAGAGGCGGGCATGCTGACACATTCGTTATTTCTGATTTGATTTTCCACCAACTTTCTTGGTGAATTATCGCTGACTGTGTTGTTCTTGAAGACAAAGGGAGTGCTGATTGTTGCTGCAGAGTAGCATTTTACGGCATCTATTCCATCACAATCATGCGTCACATGTTCACTACTTGTTTGCTCTGATAAAACATCTTTCTCTTTCTCTGGTGTATTCATTGAGTCATTCACTTGTTCCGTCTCTGCCAGTTCATCATTTGGATTAAATTCATCACCAATTTTATCACTGTCTGCAGCGTCGTCACTGTTTTCCACACTTGTCTCCCTTTGTTGCTCATCGGCATTATCACTGTTGCTTTGGATTTCAACCTTAAGATCCCCTAAAATATTTTGCAGGCATGTGTCCACCACATGAATATTCCTCTCCAAAGTCGAACCACAAAAGCCGAGAGGTCTTACATAAACTGCATCAGGTGTTGATAACTGGTAATCAAAAGAATCACCATCATGATTGCTTTTTACGTTATCTGTGGAGGCATCACCAAGAGGTGCGGATTCTTGTACAACGCTTGCCGAATGAGGAGGGGGATTCTTTACTTTTGGTGACACTTCCCCTGGCCTTAACATTTCCTCCTGATTTGATTTCTTATTCGTTAATGAATTTTCAGACTCTACACTTTCGTACAAAGAATTCAAATCGTCAGGAATGCATTTTTCTCTTTTTAATTCCCTATGACCTTTCTCGCCACATAAAGTTTGTTGTTCTGACAACTGTCCCTCTGTACTGGCTGATTTTTCATTCCCTTTCACTTCTGTATTTGCCTCAAACGAACCTTGGTTTCTTAGATGTCTGGGAATGTATGTCTCTCCTGTCATTTCTGCAGCACTTTTTTCAATAAAAGAAAACACTGACAGAGAGTTATCCTCCATACCAAACTCTGGGACCGTCCGCGGTTTTAGGGCGGCCTGGTTAGGTGGCAGAGGGAAGGAGGGTTCTGCTAGGGTCGACTGAGAAACAAAACTTGCATCTTTCTTCTCTGAATGAACCAATGGGTGGGACTCAACTGGTCTGGATGTAGTTTTGAGTAAAGGACTTATTGGTAATGATGATGATGATGATGATGACAATTCTTGATGAAAATCTGAGAATGACGAAAGCTGTGGTGATGTAACATTACCAAAAGGTTCTGACAAATTGTGACTTGCTGTCTTTGGAGCATTGCTGTTTTCTGTTTCCATGATAACGCTGTTGTTCTCCCCTTCATTCTTTGCATTAACATCTCTCAAAGTATTTACTGCCTGACTGGTGTGATTTCCTTCGTTATTTTCAACTTTTTTCTCTTGGTTCTCCCCAGCGACTCCACATTCATCCTGCTGACTTTGAGATTCAGCAGTTGAATTGTTCGAACACAGTCCTCTTTCACTTACCCCCTCCGTTGCTTTCTTGTCTGAAGCTGTAAGACTGTCGTGTTTTGAAAGATTTGCACAGCTTTTATTTACCATTTCTGAATTCCTTCGCAATGTTTCTTTATCCCCCTGTAATTCAACGCCTTGAATAGGTCTAGTATTAGTACTATTATTATTCTGCATTAATTTCTTAGGCATACGCTTAGTCCGAGATTTTTTACAACTCTGTGTGGAAATGGTTACGCCTGGTTGCGAGGGCATCTTCATTTTTTGAGGAGACAAATCTGATGAAAAAGGATCTGACTTTTTGTTTAGAGGTAATGAGGATCCCATTTTGCATGCATCTGTTTTATGTTTTTCTTGGGCTTCAATTCCATGCACAATGTTACTGTCATGGATATGCTGTGTTGATGAAGGGTTGGGATCTCCAGTTTCACAATTATTTTCTTTCTGAGGTGGCTGTAAATTTGACGTCTGGTAATTCTTTTCTGTCTGAGGTGGCTGTAAACTTGATGTCTGATAATTATTTTCTTTCTGAGCTGACTGTAAACTTGACGTCTGGTAATTCTTTTCTGTCTGAGGTGGCTGTAAACTTGACGTCTGGTAATTCTTTTCTGTCTGAGGTGGCTGTAAACTTGATGTCTGGTAATTCTTTTCTGTCTGAGGTGGCTGTAAATTTGACGTCTGGTAATTCTTTTCTGTCTGAGGTGGCTGTAAATTTGACGTCTGGTAATTCTTTTCTGTCTGAGGTGAATGTGAGCTTGCTTGACCAGAGATTGACATTTGATGTGTATCGTGACTAGAATCTAACTGCACTGCGTTAGAACTAATGGTAGGCAAGTAAAGGGAGGCAGTGTTAGTGACTTCTCCAATTGATGATGATGACATCTGGTGGTTGTTTGAACTTGTTGACTCTGAAGCATTGTGATTGTGAGGCGCTACCTCTGCAGAGAAAAATATGAGCATTATGTTTATACAAATTGACTGAGCATTTAGATACAATTCTAAGGCATATATTATGTTCTTAAAAAAGATAAAAATGGGTCTTACGTCAGTATGTACAGGCGCATAGGCTTCAAATCCTTCATCCCCAGCCAAGCAAGCAGCGCCATTCAATATCCTTCTAAACTCCCATGAGGAGCATGTATAGTAGAGCAGCCTGTTAGGCTCATACTAACAATAACTGGGTACTCATTCACACCTGAGTAACGCAAGGGAAAATGTGCAAAGAGTCTTTCCCAAGAGCTCAACATCGGTAGCTTCAGCCAGGATTCGAAGTTGCGACCTCTCGATCTTGAGTTGAAGATCATAACCACTCAGCACCTTCGTCTTTAGCTTCATGTTAATATCAACATTGTAAGGTCATATCGAAGGCTGCTGTTTAAACGTAAATCTACAGAAAATTCAGAAAAGGTCCTGAGAAAAAAATCCTCTCTGTTATAAGATTTGAGCATGGGGCCCATGTCCCAAAGAGAAGTCATTTAAGGTATACTTGATCGATTCAAAAGTATTATTGTAAATACATTGCCACTCCAAAGCGTTACATCTAAAAATAAAAAAAATAATAATTAAAAAAACATTAAAAAAGCCAACTTACAAATATGTGAATGAAACCCCAATATGAGCACATTTTCCTTTCCTGACCCACACAATTGTTTTGATAAGTTTTAACGACAGTGATAACAATTTCTATCGAGTACTCACCAGATTGAAACTGGAAAAGAGAAAGCAACTGCTCTAGACCAGGCTCAAGAGCTGTCATGGAGATGATGTCTTCTATGCTTTCTATTGCCACAACCTGTTAACCAAAATCATTTTTAAAACATTGTTGTATATTGGCATCTTGTACATTATCAGTTACAAAAAAGTTTTGCTGAAGTGAAATTTCAAAGACCAAAAGCGAATTGTCTGAAGAGACTATTATTTGTATTATATGAGCTAATATGTTACACATATTATGAAAACATTTTGCTTTTTAAAATTTTGAGAATTGAAAATAAAATTTAAAATTCAATTTGTAACAATACACTCTGCCACTGATGAACAAAAACAGGTAGTTAATCATAAACACATTAGTTTTCATAATGGAAACGTGCAACGATCCGCCAACAAAAAGTAGGTGACTTGTCGGTTTCCTGGTAAAATTCTGCAGACTTCCGCCATTAGGCAAAAAAATATTCAACAGAGCACCCTTGACAAATGTATGATTTAATCATGGTTTCAACATACAAGAGAGGTTGAAATCTAGAAAAATTAGGGACAAATATTGGTGAAATCGTAAAAAAAATCCCCCCCCAAAAAATCAAAGTAAAAACACCCTAAGAATATAACCACTGACTGATGAAGCACTTTTCTGTGTCGCCCCTTCCGTCTGAGCTCTGCCTCCGCCTTCACTAAGTGAGGTTGAACGTTTTTTCTTTGCAGTGTCCGATGGAGTATTCAGCTGATCTGTGGCAACCCCTTGGTCCCTCCTGAGTGCTTTGTTGATGCTTTCTGCCAGCTTCTCGTGGAGTTTGGTGTCTGCCAATAGCTGGTCCAGGGAATCAAACTCAAACTGTGGAATGAAGGAAATTGAAAATTATGACTGCAGGTGCTAGCAAAAACTGATATCGTATAAATACAAGAGACAGCAGGGAATTGATGAAGTCATATTGATTTGTTTGCAAGCCTAAGACCTTGGACATAATTCATATCCTACAGATCAAGGGAAAGCACATTGTACCTAATTCTAAAGAAGGGCATTGACGCATATATGCATAGCCGAATGGGGCTAAAAAATTAAAAGTAAAGGTCACCATTTTTTTTAACGTAACACTTTTAAAGCATGTGTCAAAATATTAACAGGAATACATTGCAGTGCCAGCAAGAGACATGAACACAATTTTTAAAAATACAACCACGCCGAAAGTGGGAATCTCAAACCGATCGCACTCATTTTTTCTGTTCTTGTCTACTGCCTCTCACTGGCCATTAGTAACACCTCCCGATTGATTTTTTTTTAAAGGTACATTTTTTATTGTCTTCGGTTAGGATTTTATATTGCAAATTGTTATTTGCATTCATTCAACCATTGATGTGTCTGGTTTAAATCTATCTACTTCATTAATCAGAAACATTGAAGATGTCAAATGAAAGATAAAGATGTGTTTAGTCTGTATCCCCATACACATAGATGAATACACATTCACACCTGAGTCGAGTAAGGAAAAATGCACAAAGAGTTTCTCCATTCACAAGGGAACATTGGTAGCATCAGCCAGAATTCGAACTTGAGACCTCTCTATCTCGAATCGAGTAATCTAACCACTTGACCACCCAACACAAATGCATGGACATAGAGTCATATTACACAGGTAAATGATCAAAATCTAAGTATTTAATCATAGTCATAGTCACCTCATCGTCTAAGTCATCCACCTCACTCGACTTATTGTTACTGAAAATATTGTTTTCTTGTTTCAATGTTGTAGAACAGCCAGGAGAGCTGGACGCTTCAACAGTTTCCGACTGATGTCTGATGACCACGTGAGAAGGAGATGGTTGGTTTCTTTCAGAAGAATTTGATCCGCCGGGGACTGGACTTTTTCGCCTCGTTCTTATTAAAAGAAAAACACAAAGTCAATAATAATACTGAACGCAAA
>JARDUL010282401.1:0-14305 GCA_030265205.1 Dirona pellucida | reverse complement strand
CATGCCCCCCCCCCCCCCCCCCCCCTCTCTCTCTCTCTCTCTCTCGATGAATGGGTGGGTCTGTATCTGTATCCGTATCGTTACGTCACATGATCCAATTCTGATATAATATAATTGACGGGTGGATGTGTGTATTTAGTGTGCAAATGTGTTTTATAAATGTTGCACACTGCTTTGGGCATTTTAAAACATCCACTATTATTCAATTGTGCACATTGTATGAAGTTTTGAGTTATACAGTTGTCGAAACTATTTCCCCGGCTTCTTTGCTTGTTGCGAATCTGTGTCAGATATGCCTCAGCTGGTATGGCTGGCACCAGTCCCTCAACCACTTTATACAGAAAAGAAAGTCACAGTTCTTTCCTGCATGTGAGTAGAGAGGGGAGATCGAGAGTCTCCAACATGCGGGTTACAGATCTAGGCTTATGCGATGTGTAGTTTTGTGTAATAAATCTTGCAGTATTCTTTTGTACACTCTGTATCTTGTCGATGTCGATTTGGAGGAAGGGATCCCAAATAATAGAGCTGTATTCTAAATAAAAACGAACTTATGCTATGTATGCTGTTCGGCGGGTATTAATTGGACAGTGCTAAAGAGAGAAAATATGACTGCAATTGCAATGAGGCATCAGGCAACTTCAACTGTCAAAGTAAGTAAAGTATTGGCTAGGCCACCAATAGTATACATTTTGCTCTAAAGTAACAGACAATTATAGCACACAAAAAAAACCCCAAACAAACGAACAAAAACCAGAATTATAAAAAAATTAACACATACAATGTGCTGCATCTCCTCAGAGTACTGATGAATTGCTCTTCTTTTGGGTAAAATGTTGTCGAGGGAAGCTGATGAAAAATGTGACTCCATAGCCTGAGACAGTTTGTGGTATATCTTTTCTCTGAAGATAAATTCGTTGCTCTATTTGAAAAAAAAATAATATATACATTAGTAAACTGAGCAAAACAACTTCAATATAATTTAAAAACTGAATGATTAAGCAAAACAAAGGTGTAAATGTAAAGGTAACTCCGACTAAATTTAAAAAAAAGAAAAAATCCTAACAGATTTATTGAAAAACAACAACACTTGCGACAACCCTCAGACAGAACATCAAAAGGGTGAAAATACAATTCAAAACAGTACAGGACCTCAAAGAAATATGCAACATCGCACAAAACAAATGGGAATGGAAGTGCACCACAGAAACTTTATATACAAAGCAGCCCAAGTAGGCAAAAATAAACTAGAACAAAAATAAAAAAACCCCCCAAAAAATTCCCAGGGAGAAATTTGTCTTTAGGATCTATTCCAAGGGTAGACCGTAATAGCCCATGAGTCAGCCGCAGTGCAGCACTGCAAAGTTGGATCAAGGTCTTGAGAAATAATCCAGTGCTTCCACCGGGCTTCAAACCCGTGACCTCTCAAACCAAAGGCGAGTGAATTAACCCTAGCGCCACAGGCTCACTTATTGAGCTTTTGAATGCTAGTTCACCAAGACATTCAGTAACTTGTATCAAGACAGGAGAGGCACTGCGCCCCATGACTGGAAGGGGCTCACTCCTTACTACTGAAATATCGAGCAATGAAATAGGAATCAGGAAGGTTGTATGTCCCAACACAACATTGCCCTCAAGGAAAATTAAAACTAATATTCCCAATTTTGGTAATGTCTAAAACACATTGACTTACTTTGATGATCATGTCCATGCTTTGTGAAAGATTCACAGTTTGTGTCACATGTCTAGAACTTTTCACTCCTGTTCTTTTGTGCACGACTAGAAAAATGCAGAAAACATTATATACATATTCATATACATATACAGACATATAGATTTAACGTTAGAAAAGATCCAAATTTGTTGTTTTACTTTAAAATACAAAATAATTCAACAAAATAAAACACATCTAAATTATTACACTTTTTCTTCATTCTTTCTCTCTTTTTTGTTTTTTAGTGGAGGAGCAATGGGGTAATGTTATTGCACTTAAACTTAATCTTCACGAATAGGGCGAATCAGTCTGGCTTCCGGCATTGCATTGCTATCCTTGGACTTCAATTGCCTCACTCGACCTAGGTGTACAAATGGGTGCCGTTCACAGTTGGGGAAGTAATCGGTGATAGACCAGCATTCTTTCTAGAGGTTGATGAATTAGTTATGATGAATTGACACTTTATTTGCTTCACGCTACAAAATCAGGATAATCACGGACTCTTTGGGATGAAAGGCTCAGCGGAACTCACTATTTTACTTATAGCATTTTGTAATGATTATTTTACTCTCACATAATTTTTGGAATCTGCCTTAAATGATAAGGATACTTACGAAATTTGTCTGGTATGACCTGTTGAATAGATTATTTTTATGAATTCATCCCCAATGCAATTAAATTGAATAAAGGAAATAGGCACATATCTTCAAGACCAATAACTAGGTGCAATTATTACTGTTAATTGGAGTATTGAGCCAAGGGCCTCTTCCAAAGTCAAGGTCTATTTCTAAAGCATTCGTGATGAACAGCAAACTAAATGAAGAAAATAATGGGATAAAAAGATTTATTTTGTCAAGTGATTAAAATATGAGAGTGAGAGAGAGAGAGACAAAGAGATAGATAGGTAAAGAGAGAGAGAGAGAGAGAGAGAGAGAGAGAGAGAGAGAGAGAGAGAGAGAGAGAGAGAGAGAGAGAGAGAGAGTTTGAAACAGAAAAGAAGACACCATAGAAAATGCACAGTATTACTCACTCTTGAGCAATTAGTAGACGACTTGCTTTCATCACTAATTTGGGGATAAATCACCTTTCTTGCAGGTGTTTGATTTGCATCTAAAAGAAAAATGAAAGGAAATTTACTAATAAGTCTGTAATATATAGGTAAAGGTTGACTTATGGTAGTAGTAGCTTTCAGTGAATCTTCAAAGGCAATGGTATGTTCGTCTGTGACCGAGTGGTTAGGTTGCCGTGCTCAAGCTAGTTAAAATCCTGGATTTGAAACCCAGAGTCGAGTCCTTGGCAAAGTCTCCCTCACTCGACTCAGGTGTTAATGAGTACCCAGCAAAAGGTAGAGAAAGACATTGTCATTATGTTAGTATCATATGTTGTTGACACCTGATCTACTGTATATTCCCCAAGGAGTTGAGAAGGACATCAAATGACACACCCTGCTGGGGGATAAATGTCTACAGACCCATTCTTTTCATACCTCTATGGAGCTAGCTTGAGAAGTGTGATCTGTGGAAATGTTGTTGCCCAAGCATAAGCACCTGCCTTTCACCCCCAGTTGGTCATTCCAGATTAATTGATTTTATCTTACCAAGACAGTCTCTTCAATTTCAACTCTACTGAAGGTCATTCAATATGGCAGATTTAGACATGGGACCTCCTATTTTCTTTTTATGCCTTAGCCAATGTGACTCTTGTATTCCCTGAAATTCATATGCCATTAAAAAATTGAGTCTCTGGCACTGTTCTGACTCGATACATAGATTGTCACATTGTTTGTGACAAAACACTTATCATCTTCACCCCTTACAGTTGAATTACATAATATTTGAGGACTTTAAAAAAAATTGTTTTCACACTGAAAGTGTAACCTGGCACTTACTAATCAGGATGTTCTTCAGGCTGGTTTTGACATTGGCAATGTAGATTCGATTATCTTCCCTATGCAAGACACAGTCAGCTAGTAGCTGCTGAATTTCTCTCTTAGCCACAACAGGGTTTATTGTGAGCGTTAGATGTTCAGATTCCATCTACAGATTTTTAAAAGTTTAACAATTAGATTAAATATAGCGATCACTGCAATAAAAATTCATCTAATGATAGCAAATAAACAAATAACTGGTAAATTATATAGATGTTGTTACTGGAATTATATATAAAAATATTATGTGGTAAAAAGTTAGCAATGCATTTAAATATGGCTAAAGACTGGAGTATAAGGCTAGCTGACACGAAATAATCAATGAAAAGCTATTTGGGAGCCTGGAAGAGTTGTAGAAAGCAGTGGCGTTCATCAAGAAAGTGGGACTTCAGATTTAGTGAAAGATTGTGAATGAGATGACGAATCTGTCAAGTAAAAAAATAATAATGTAATGCAGTGGGGACTGCATTTGTTTTCCTGCTGATTGCCATCTGTTTATTATCAGTACCCACTCTACATTCAATCCTTTAGCTTTAAAGTAGTGCTTCATACAGATTTAAGGAAAATGTAGGGAAAGCAAAGGGAAAAGTGATAACAAGTCCTTAATATCAACCCTATAGTCCCATATATAAAATGAACCCTAACCCCTAACCCCATTTATAAAATGAAACCTAACCCCTAACCACACAGCCCCATTTATAAAATAAACCCCAACCCCTAACCCTATTACCCTATTTGTAAACGAAACTCACCAGATCAATGAGCTCCTCATCTGTCTTATTAATGTATGAGTAAGGCAATAAACCATGGGTCATGACCTCATAAATCAGATGGCCAACCATCCAAATATCAGATGCTTTAGAATATTCCCCTTTTAGAATGGATTCAGGGGCACTCCAACGCAAAGGAATTCCTTTGTTCTTTATTTCTAGTAATCAAAAAGACACGATTTAAAGTACAATACTAAACTAAATTTTTATTTTAAAAATCAGTTATTAGCAAATATTTAATTTTTAAAATATTTCATCTCTGTAATCACAACATTTCATGCATTTTAGAAGCTTGGGTGTCGTCACCTTAAAAACTGCGCAATAGTTTTCATTTTATGATAACTCGTGTTCTATGAAGAATATTTCCTTGAAAGGACTATACTGGTGAATACAGGTGACAATACATTTTAAAATTCCCAGTGATTGACTTTGTTTTATTGCTGATCTTAGCAAAACATCACTTGGTGGGAAACGTGCACCAAATCACACCAAAGTACTGGCAATATAATATTAGGATGACGGACACAAAATGGATAGAAACTTTTCTTATACACAATTCATCATTAAACATACAAAGCAAAAACATCACACACTAATCAATTATTGAAGATTTGATAAACGAATAAGTAACAAATAATGTCTCTAGAATATTCATAATTATGTATATGGTTGGTTTGGGTGTGTGTGTGTGTGTGTGTGTGTGTGTGTGTGTGTGTGTGTGTGTATGTGACAGTTTTGTGTGTGTAGTAATATTGTCAAAATGTGATATTTATCTAAACAGAGAACATAATAAAATATAATTTCCTTTGTGGATTAATAAAGTTTATTTCATCTTATCTTATCTTATCTGATTACTGTTAATCAAGGAATGTAACATAATAACTCATATGTTTTTAAATGAGCATATTTCTATGAATCAGATCTATTGCAGTGATAACTACTCACCCATTGCCTTTCCTGCGCTGGGTTCTATCCTCTTACACAAACCAAATGCCCCCAGTTTCACGTGACCGTTATTCATGACAATCAAACTCTCCGCCGTCAGGTTGCAATGGATGTAGTCTTTGCTATGACAATATTTCAAACCAGACACAGCATCTGCTAGAAACTGGAGCAGTTGTGACGGCGTGTAGAAATTTTCATTTTTCCTTTTGTTTTTCAGACTTTCCTGGTGTGTATGAATAAAAAAAGTTGACAGTTTCAAGGAAAAACGCTAACTACAAACTAAAAATTCAAAATATTAAGTTTACCTGCCAATTAAAACAGTAATCATGAAAATATGGACAAACAAATCCCATTCTCTTTGTTTTTATTGTGCAATCATTCTAGAGGGGGAAAAAAGTGGACAGAGTCAAGATTAAAGCTAAGCATATAGAAAAAGTGTATATATGCGTTAAGAAAGTAGGGCCTAACTGAAGAGTTGAAATGGGTAGCTATGTCTCATTTTGCCATGAAATTGTTTAATAAAGTCTGCCAGAGCTTGACAAATAATTATTTGCCACTTAAAGCGCAGCAAGGAAAAATATTTTTGTTTTGATATCCAAGCCCCTTTATACCGTAAATCTGTGGAGGGGTAAGCTCAATGCCAATCCAGCATGCAAGCACACTGACCATCATGCGTAGCTGAACACAGATCGCTGTCTGCGATGCAAATCATTACATTTACATCTACAAATAAAATCTTAATTTACAGTAGCAATAAACGCAAGATTTACCTGCAGCTTGTGTTCACAGTTTTCTATTATGTAAAATTGAGGAATGCATTCATGGTGATAAGCAAACATCTCAATGATGTTTTTATGCTGCAAACACGCCAGCCGCTTCATTTCAGTATAGGAATAGTTTTCATTTTCCACAAAGCTAGTACGATGCATTTTGTGATCTTTTATTGTCATGAAGTAGAAAAAGATCCACACTTCTTGGTGTTCAAACTGGCCACAGGCTTTTTTCCATCCGTATTTATCATCCTGAACCCGTTCAAGCTGTAAAGAAAACAAACTCTTGTTCTGAATGTGAAAATAAATGAAGAGGGAGCGGGCACTGATGGTCTAGTAGACAGAATGATAGTGGGATAATGTAACAGTGCCCAGTGACAGACAAGAACAGAAAATAGAAAAAATATTTTTTGTCAACTGGGGGAATTGAACCCATGCCTGCCATGGCAACTCCGCCTCGCCCACTACCTCTGGACTAATCCGCCACCTCTTTTTTCTATTTTCTGTTCTTGTCTCTCTCTGGCACTGTTACATTATCCCATTATCATTCATTCTGAATGTGATAACTTTTAAACCTTTAGGTCGATACAAAATTTTTTATATATACTAAATCATTTGTCAGCCTCAAGATTTATAAATTTCAGTATTACTGCAAATGCTTTAACAGAAGTAACAGATTTCAACACTAACGTGAAAGCTTCCCTCCGACTTAAAATATTTAAATATCTTTGTGACTGAAGTACAACAAACAAATTAAAGATTCATGAAAAACACATACATTAATGGCGCTCAACATTGGGCTCATTCGATGCTTCATTTCATTCTGCAGATATTGAAGCATGCAATTTTTTCCGTAACGATCAGCATCCCTGAATAATGTTATCATGCCTTGCCGGATGGATGTATTTGCGTTGAACAACAGTCTCTGAAGAAAAGTATCAACCTGCAAGAAATAAGTGTTAAAAAAACAACGCGTGTGTTAGAGTGAGTGTGTGTTTGTGTGTGTGAGTGAGAGAGAGGGGGGGGGGGGGGGGGGTATGTGTATTGGATGCATATTGCAGTACTGGTCTGGTATGTGTTTATGTGTTGGTTTCAATGCGTGTGTACAATGTCTGTGTGTGTGTGTGTGTGTGTGTGTATGTGAGTGTGAGGTTGTTGTTTTGTATTTGTATGCTGATACTAATGTTTATGTTGGTTCCTGTGAGCATGAATGGATGCAGATATCTTGGTGTGTAAAAATGTTGATGTGTTTTACTTGTTTGTTTACATGGATATGCTTGTATATTCAAATTAAGATTAATGTTTCTGTTTTGAAATGAACATTGTAAAACAAAACAAATATTGCCTTTCAAGGACAAGAAAGATCCTATTATCATTTTGATTAAATAAATGTATACACATTGTATAATCCATATAAATTGTTGAAATTGGTAGTTTCCAAAATAAACCTTGTGCAGTGTAGGTACCAGCTCTATAGATCATAGGACTGGAAGCTCTTTGAATTAAGAATCAAAGACAAGTAGGTGATTAGCCCACTAAGTCTGGTGAGAGGAGTTTCAATTTTGCCAGGTAAGCGACCACAAGTGGCCAACTCTTTACAATCTTGTAACTGCTGTCTGTGAGCTCTTCAAAGTGCCTAGTGTAGACATGGGACCTACTGTTTTTCGCCTCATACGAGAAGGCTCCACTACCCACAGAGCCAGGAAACCCTGTTAATATATTCAGAAACATCGTATTTCAACTCGGCACCATCATTCATACATTTCACTTCGGCAAAACTGATAATTTTAATTGCATAATATTCTCATCTAGCATGTACCAAACTATGTACCATTGATGTCTGAGGTCGAACAGAAAACCATGAGATCTCTGTGCCCCCTGAATTACTACTACCCATTCTAAAATCACATATACTACACTGGAATCACCTGCTTTGATGGGCTTTGGGGAGTTGCCTGTCGAATCACATCAATGGTTTCTCTACATACGTCGTTTATATCTTTATGGGTATTTTGTTCTGGGGGAAACAAAGATTGTTTGTGTGATGTGAAAAATCTAAAGCATAATATTCTTTGTGGATAAAAATTATTGTGAGACAAGTAGATTTACTTGGAATACAACAAAAATTACATTTGAAATTACATGTAACACATTCATTTTTTTAAATTTATGGAATGACACCTTTTTGTTAGATATAAAAACTATTCCTAACAGAATCAATTCCATGCTTCTTAAGCAAAACTAAAAATCTGACAAATGGGTACAGGGTGTCAAGATAAAAATATATAATTTGCTCTGGTAAAGTCTCCTCTTATATTCAATTCTGAATTTTTAAAAAAAGCTTTATAACATTAACATGACATGAAAATAATGGCATTCCAAAAACTTGGTATGTTCAGTATAGCTTTCATTGTGCCAATTACATTACGAAATTACATGCTCATGCTGAATTTAGAAGTACACATACATTCATGCAGATTGAAATTGCAAAAATTCTCTTTTAATCTGCCTTTTGGAGTCAGGGGAAAATTTCTGTGTAATTTTTAGGTGGACCAAAAGAAACTAGCAACAAAGATTGAGATTTGGTTGTGAAGAAGACTTAAGATTGTATGGATGATCATTGAAACGAGCTTCCAAGAGAGTCATGAAAATGTTAGCAGCACTTGCTGTCAATTCATCATTTTTAAATATCAACTGTTTTAGAAAATGGCCTGTGGCAAGTCTCTCTCTCTCTCTCTCTCACACACAGACAAAGAAAGGAAGGTTTGTAATACGAAGGTAAATAAGTAATTTCTCACCAGTTTCATGTGCCAGGAAAAGAGTCAATGAATGTAAAATCATGAAAACGAAAGGAGACTTTTCCTTTTCCCCTTTCACATATTTCAGCAAAAGAGAGAGGGCCTGCTGATCTAAAAGAAATACCTAAAAAATATATAAATAAACAGTGGTGAAAATTCTGATGGTTTATTATCTATTTTAGTCTATCCATTTTAATTGCAATCATTTCTTCATAACATTATTCATAATTTTACCATAAATATGATTGATTTGCATCACACAGATGCAAACATGGGTCTTTATGCAAGCAGCATATCTAAATTAAAAGCTCAAAATGTCCAAATTCTGAACTTGCCACCATCATTGACATTGAAATTGAAGAGCACTGGGTAAGAATCACAGGCATAGCACAGAACTAAAGTATAACTTATTATTATTTTGGTCTTCAAAAAAATGAGATTTACTTACATCAGCAAACATTTATTAACTCAATATGATTAAACAGCAAGGCTCAGGTTGATATAGTTTATAAAAACTTGAATCACTTGCAAAAAAGAATACTTTCCAAATTGTTTACAAACTTGAAAAATATTTAAGGAATACAACAGTACTGTAGATTTCACACAATAACATTTGAAAAAGATAAAGAAATTGAACAGCAATACTAGTAAGTTCATAATTAAACATTATCCCTTGCTTTACAGATTTCTTGTGATGATGCAAGTTCATATAAGCACTCACTCCAATGAGGCTGTCAACTAGGGAAGTTTGGAAGTGTATCCGACCATCACAACCAATAAGGGACACTTAACTTCCACAGAATGTCATTCTCCTATTACATAATGACCCTGACATATAATGTTGACCACTTATCCCCATTCATAGATTACTCTATACTTTGCTACACAAGCCTCTTCAGCTGAAGAGCTGATTTGACCTCAACGGTTTTAACTTTCTCTTCATCCAAGCTATTTTTTGTCTCAAAAAACTTTGCATTATAATAGTATCTGGTCTCTACACAAACAACACAAGAATCAAAGCAAGTGATCAGGCTTTTTGCTTGTGTGTGATCTTTGATAGGAAGCTATACATAAAAACACAAAAAACAAACTATGATAATTTCTAACTTTAATAGGTACAAGTAAAGAATTTCATGAATCCCGAAATTATGCCTCAGAAGAAACAAATCCTGAAAACTTTAACAATCCGCCATGTGTTGTGGTGGTCACATTAACACTAGTAGCAATGTTGACTCTGCAAATGCAGGGAATGTGTTTGAGATAGTGCTACCAATCCAGGAAACTAGATCAGGAGATAGTACCCATGACGTCAGCTGTGTTGGAGCTTAATAAGAGTAAAAAAGGCAAGATATCAGTTCACACTACCATTATAGTTGTAAATACTAATATGAAAGTAAAACACAAAAAGGATACTGTTAAAAGTGTGATGAAGAAAATGGAACCGACGAATCCTCCAGCTACAGTAAATATTTCCCTTGATCCTAAGATCTCCTTAAACATCTGCATTAAAGCAAAGATGGTGACGGTCAGCAAAAAGGAAACAGCAGCTGAGGAGCTTACAGGAAGAGCTGAAAGGAAAGAAGAAAATAACCAAGAATAAGTAAATTGATGACGATATAATGATCAAACACATTAATTGGTCACTATCAACTAATAATAGTAATTTCACAGTAACACCACCACCACCACCTATAACGTTAGGCAAAGATTACATAATAGCAGGGCAGGAAAATTTGAAAATTTAGTAAAGAAGAGTACAAAATATTCAATTATAATGTCGGGGGTAAAAACAAAGCTTAACCTAAACGAGACAATTGAAAAGCTAAGGGAGCTTCAATCATAAACAGTTGCGGTGGCTTTTCACTTACATAAGTGCTGTAGGTGCATTGGTAGACATGTTTGATATATTTAAAATTCAATAATATATATGCAAGGTAAGCTGGCAAAATGAGATATGTTGTATTGCTTTTCCACTGTCTTTTTCCGGAAGGAAATTTAATAATAGAATTAAAACGTTAAACTAAACATCATAAAAACTTTGATAAAGAAAGAAAGGAAGAAAGAAAAAAAGAGTGTGTATGACACTGAAAAACACGAGTCATATAATTTTTAGTTATACAGATTATATAAAAAGATGTGAGAATGAGTCAAATTAAATTAAGGTTATGTGAAACTTGGTGGGAGGGACAGATGTATTGGTCAAAGTGTTTGAAACATTAATATAAGACCTGTCAATAATTATTAAGTTTCACTTCACTTCTTGTATGTTTAAAATCTTAAGGTAAAAGCATTGGCTAGTTGTTTTTCTTTCTGTTATAACATTTGCCAAACATCCCCCAAACTTTAAATCATTCAGTGATAGCAACAGGATTTTCAGACAAGAATTTTCGTTTTTTCCAATCCTAATATAAATAGTGAAATGGAGAGGAGTCAACATGCCAGTCAGGATTGATATTCAAATAATCCACTGAACCTTTGATGTAAAAAGAAAACAACAACGAAAATGATTTAAACTATTTGTGTAGGTATGTTGGATTCTTGAAAATTACACTGACATTATTGCTAATTTCAATAATATAAACCACATTTCATGAAGCTGTGATAATAAGAAAAAGATATTGCAAAGCTTGCTAAGTTGTGCTGGGTCAATCACCCAAATGAGCATGATACTGCTTATTAACTATCACAATCCACTTGATCACCCATTAATTAATCAAAATCAAAATGTTTGGAACACGGCTTAATAAAATGTTTCTGTAATTAAGCGAGTAACAGATTTAACATTTACATACGGATATCATTCTAACATCTGATTTGCAGTCATCTCCATACAGTGACAAGGTAGGAATATAGGATACATGACACTGCATAACTAGTCAAGACAGAAAAGAATATATATATATAAATATATATATATATATATATAGATTTCTTAAATTCAAAACAGTTGAAAGTCAATATATCTCAATGTCCTTATCAATTACTTTTCTTTCTCTGTCTCACAGACACACAATGCATTAACTGCATCTACACAACCAACAGTGATTCTTTTTCATTTTCATCATGTTGCATTAACAAAATGGTCTCAACTTTCTCTCTCTCGCTCACTCCCATAAACCCATGAACTGTAAGGATGGACAGGACTTGAAAGGGAGCATTAGATAATAATACAATTCTATTCCAAAATATGAGCTAGGGTGTTTCATTTGAATTTTACACTGAATACTCTGAATTAAACGGATTTTATTTGAAACAGAAATGACACCTTTGTTTTTTTTTTTATATTTTAAATGCCAGACAACTCATAAACACCAGATCATCACAAAGCAAAAAATGTGAATCAAGTTCTTGTGGTCACTCAAAAAGAAAAAATCCAATATACTAATAGTTTGGAACATATCGCACAAAATAATGCGGAAACTGGAATAGGGCGTCAAACAGGCATCAACGTTGAACTCAACATATAATTTTTTCTACCGGTACTGCCTGAATAGCAAGGTCAAGTTACCAGGGGGAAATATCAACTAAATAACTTGTTTGTTACTACAATCTTTGACTACAAATTCAGCCTCAGGAATATCCAAAAACAAAACCTAAATAATCAACCAATGATTTATATTCAAAGACACTCCAGCTTCACGATATTCATTTATTTTAAGAAAAAAAATAATCAGTAAACAAACACAAGCTACCAATGCACCCAGCACCAATTAAATGATCCAGGAGACTCAATTGCTCCCATTTTTATATTTCCATTCTGTACTTAATTCAGGGTATTCTCATTAATATCACATTTATTCCTTCATAAACTAATATCAAAACAAAACAAAATGGCATTGTAAACTTACCAATATATATCTCTGTGCTCCATGCAGAACCAGTTGAATGAAAAGGTTTAATAAATTATCCTACAAAGAAACAATACTAACACCGAAAGAAACACTACTGAAGTGAGAACGACTTATTTCAATGGGAAAACTACGAAAGCAAAACAAAATAATTGTAAGAAAAAGGTATTTTTGCTAATTCTAGCACTATCTAAAAACCTATAGTAGATGAAAAAGAATTGATTTATAAAAGTAAATCGATCAGAGATAAAATAATTATGATAACAGACTCAATTTTGAAACAAGGTACAATATGTGTCTTGTGGCAAAAATGAAAAGAACATAGATTTTTAAAATTTGTTTTTAATCAAAAGACAGGAAAAAAGGAAAGTGAGGGGGAAAGTAAATTAATAAATGTTTGACTAAGATAAAAGTAGAAAATGTCTGCCTTATAACACTCTACAAACACTCCTTAATCGTATCCATAGAATTGGGATTATATTAGAAGGCATGAGTGTGAGTAACCATTCTACAAAAACAAACAGGTACTATCCTTCATTAATACTAAATCTTCATAGCCACGAATAAGAAAGGTTTCACGTTGAAACTTTCAGGAACAATAGCATACTAGCAGTTATAATTTGGGGTGTATTTGTTTTTTCTGATATGTTGTGAAACTTAAAGTATACACTTGGTTTTTGCCAAGCTTGGATTCAACAAGTCATCTGACTCAAAGGAAACGAAAAATCCCTGAGGTTTTCTTTTTACATCAACATAAATAAAAGTAAAAGCACCTTTCATTCAAAAGTGTCTTCAACACACAATCCCTTACACCAGGTCCAGCCATTGCTGTCTGTGATTTATGGATGAATAATTTAAAGATATATAATAATAATAATAATAGCTCTATTAATATAAACACCAAGTTGCTGTTTTCTTTATATATGGGCAAGTGAGTTCAAAGAAACTCTTATTTGGATACTCTTATCTGCTGTGGAATGCATACTAAATGATACTATAATAGTGGAAGAAGTAACAAAAATGCTCAAACACAAAAAAGAATGTGAGGGATCCCGGGAGCGAGGCAAAAAAACAAACCCAAACAAATTTATATATAATCTAGGTTTTCTAATCCAACAGTGGCAACAGTGTCAAATGAGAGATGTGTAAAGAGTGGGTGAAAGAGATAATTCAAAGACCGCACAAATTCATGATTTGTACAAAATGATCAAGTTACGAATGGTCATAATAATCTGGCTACAATTTGCGCAAAGAATGAGAATGCGATTTTTAAAAATCAAGAGACAGGGTTAGCCTCTACTCCTTTCATTTTCATCAGCAGCACCCACCCCAACTTCCGAGGTTGTAGACCATCTCCATAGAAAAGAGTAGCAAAAGACTAAAAGTAAACGTAGTGTCAATTGGCACCAAGTGACTCGGTGCCAATTGACGAAAACAGGGGTAAACGTCAATTGACACAGAGCGGTATCGAGGGCACTCGGTCACACGACAAGTAATCGTCAATTGGAACCGCGCGGAATCGAAGTTACTGTATCC
>JARDUL010282290.1:0-12862 GCA_030265205.1 Dirona pellucida | reverse complement strand
GTTAGCATGCCCACACAAAGCCCTCTCCCTCTAGCGAAACACAACAACACACGTCAAAGAATGTATGTGTACCTAAGGTTCTTCCAACACTGGTGAACCATCACACGTTATTAACCTGCTGCAATAAGGGTTAGAAATTGAGTCAACTGGCCACCCGTGTTGCATTTTACCTAGCCAACGTTGCATTGCTTTGTTGTTTTGTTTTGGGTGGGTGGGTGTGTGTGTGGGGGGGGGGGGGGGAGGGTCAACTGTTATCATTGTTATCAAACTGAAGAAATGGATGTGTGGGGAACACTAAATGAAAATGTCACGACAAGGGTACAGTAAGTCACTGCAGGGGTGTAAATGGCAAACGGAAAAAAAATCTGAAAACATGAGCAAGTCAAAAAATAGACTTGCACTACTTACATAATAACAGCACCACGCAACACTGTATCCCTCTAGTTTTCTCAAATAATTTGAAAAAAGCTCACCATTACCGTCCTTTAAATACAACCAGCCCCATCTAAATTTGTTCCTGGATGTAGACCTAGTGTTAACTACATCAACTCGCTAGTCGCGACCCACAAATTGTAATTGTCTACCGAACACTTTAATAACAAATCAACAATAAACTAAAGCAACTAATTTAACTTAAAGATGTACAGTATGATAAATTTAAAACAGAATTCCTGACAATTAATAGAAATATTTCTAAATAAATATGAAGTGAAAAGTATCCCAAGAAGACAACATTTATTTTGCATCCAAAATGCGATTAGCTAACTAGCTAGGAATTTAATCAACTATAAGGACAATGTTAAAGTTGTGTCGTCGGCAGTGACGATGACACTTCGGTGATGAAATCGCTCACTTGTCTTGACTCCGTCGGATCGCTGCATTTACTACAATAATACAATGACTGTTCTATAGTCTAGTGTCTCATCTCTTCGATCGCTGCAAAATTTACTTCAATTGCAATGAAGAATGTGTAGGCAACGCTCCACAGACCAACATTCACTATTCACCCATCTCTATCACAACACTGCTTGATAACCTCAAAGGCGCGAGGCCAGTCGACGTGTGTCTTTTCACACTGCCGTGTGTGAAGATAATTTTTTTAATAGTCGTCAGATTTGTAGTCTGATGTGTGTTCCACAACCACAATGATTTCCCTTGTGTGTGTTCTCTAATTATCGAGTGTGATGCGTTCTGACTGTGGTCAGATTTTGAATCTGAGTCTGTGTGTATTCGTTTGCTTTCAGTGGAAAAGTATCAGATCAAAAAATCTGACGGCAAAGGGTGAATGCAGTGTAGGGTTCGTCTACGTGTGTATTCGACTGACTTACACACACTCATCAACTTGGACCGCTGTAAGCGATTAGAATTACAGTAATACTAGCGGCATTATATCATGTACACAGCAACACTGTGAGATAGGTCACATTTATTTTGTGATTAAGAATTGAATGGTGCTGCCTTTTTTTTTTAAAAAGGGGATAAACCATTACTACACTTTTAGCCCAATTTGAGGAAAAAGCACAAAATCTGAAAGATTTACACCCCTGTGTAAGTCTCCGACAAATTAAACGCCGCCAAAATGCATGACGGACCCGTGCCACTGTCATTGTGTCATTTCTTATTAATCGTTTAATTGTTTGTACTTGTAGTTGAATAGGGCGAAACCCAAAACGTCCCTTGTATTGTTTATCGTCACATACGAAGCTGTACCATTTACCCATACTGTTTCCCTTCCCAACATGTTTTTATAAGACTAAGACCGTCATCAATCTTTTACATTCAACGTCAGAGTCATTTCTTTTGTAGACTATAAAAAATACAATAAAAAAGGATAATATATGAACCCATCTAAAAAAACAAAAAAACAAACCCAACTCATAACAAAAATATAAGTCCTTATAATGCATGCTTCGTCAAAATGCACAATTATTTTATCATCCATGGACCGTGACATTCTGGCGGAGACTATGCCATGTCGTAGATACTGATCAAACGTGTGGCTCACAATGTGAGTGTGTACGATCTGGACAACTTGATTTTTTTTTTAAACCCTACTAAACTACTACGTTGTTTGTTATCTGTCCCATCTAGAATCGTGATTAAACAGCGTAGGGACCAACTCTTGCCTGATACAGAGCTAGAACATCTATGTTATGGCAAGCAGGGGATCAGGCCACTCGACTCACTGTGCAAAACATCCAAACTACTACTACTGTTTATTATTGCCTCAATGTTCGCCAGACATTTACCCCAACATCCATTTGGCTCACATCAAACCCAAAGGAGTTAAATACCATAATAATGTGTCTTGGAAAGTGTTTGGCAGTGGCAATGAAGGGGTTACATTACAATGCTTTAAGACGAGTTATATGACAAGCAATGAAGAGTCAACTGTAAGTACAATACAACTCAACTCTCCTGAAAGCAATTCGGCTAATCGCAACTGCCGTTTAATCGTAACTTTTTCTGAATAACGGAATTCATTCTAATGTAATTCTATACAATATCAAAAATAATTAATGTAATAATAAAAGCCATCAATGAATCCAAACTCCCTAAATGATATGCTTGAGTTTTTTATTATTTTAAATTCCCATCGGACACAAATATATAAAAAAAAACAGACCAAATCGTATCATAAAAAAGCGCAAACGGGCATTAACCGGTCACCGTCCTTCAACATAAACAAAACGCATGATGCAACGCTCAAATGCTTCATCGCCCACGCGCAGTGAATGAATAGTGATGAGAGGAGATCACAGACTGTAGCCACCCATGTGTTCAACATAAACAATAGGACAAGATCGTTAGATGATTTTCCCCATCAACTTGACCTTGCTATTCGGGAAGTACAGAAAAAAAGCATGAGATTCCTTATTCACCATTGGAAATTTGTTTCTCACGCTACTTTTTACTCACGATAGAACGACCTCTGGGAAATGGAAAACTCAAACAAATGGTTTTGCCCTACACATGACATGATGCAACGCTCAAACGCTTCATCACTTAGGTCAAGTTTTTTGCCTGCTAGTGCTAGTCACATGCGCAGCTGACCAAAACCGGCAGTGGACGCCCGGCCTGATGCAGTGAATAGTGATGAGAGGAGACCACAGACAGTAGCCACCCCTGTGTTCAACCAGAGACTTTAGAGTAGTACTCTAAAGTCACTTTATAGAGCACTCTAAAGTCTCTGGTCCAACATAACAATACACATGATGCAAAGCTCAAGTGCTCCATCACTCATGCAGTGAATAGTGATGAGATAAGACCACAGAATGTAGTAGTAGTAGTCTCCTGGGGCGGCGGTATGTACACCTGCACTGACGCTACGTTAACTGATAAGACATTTGTGCGCGCAACGCATCACTACAACTAGACATGTTTTGAGTATAATCTTTAGAACTATCTGTGGTATAATCAGAGTCAGAGATGCCATAGTTTGGAGACCTTTAGTTTGGAAAGAATGCCCACAGCATTTTTCGCATTATTGTAATGGACGGCTAGGCAGAGCTTCGGGTCTCGTAACTAGAGCGTCTCTAGTATAATTCAATGTTGAAGGATGTCAAATAGGATTGTGTCAAAGCGTGATAATTTAGTTTACGCAGTCTATGAATACGAGCGCTGATCATTTCCATCAATTGTAATTGAGGAGTTGCATTTGAGCGGAGTGGAATGTCTATTGCCTTTTTCTGACAATGTATCACATTATCATTTTCAACCTTATCTAAGAAGACGTGTCAACCAATTCTTTCCAAAACAGTTTAAATCTGATTTGCTATTTTCATTAACTAAAGACATGGCTATTTTCCAATATGGGATAGAACAAAGCTTCACTCTGCATTCAATTGCAAAAATATATATTATAGACAACGAACTCTTTTTAAGCAAGCTTGTGAACTTTGCATGTCAACAACGAATGCTTACTATCATATCACATGCCCGTAAAATTGAAATGCCATTATCCACATATAATCATAATTACGTAAGTGTAAAAAAACCCAACAAACTCAAACTGATTGTGAGACAAGAAAGGACAAGATCAAAACAAAACCATCCACCAGAGCATGTCAACAAAAATCATATTTGCACCACAACCAAAGCTTTTTTTAAAACTTGAATATTTGAAAGAGAGGAAAATGTTATCTCCTCTGTCAAGCTTGACAAACTCAAAAGAAGAAGACAGCCTGGTGGTGATAATGATGATGTGATGAAGAGGATGATGGAGAAGGTGATGAAGACGAGGAGGAAGATGAGGAGGAAGAAGACGAAGGAGAAGACGAAGAATAATGGCAACCTTTGTTGATGTATACTAGTTTTCATATTAAATTTAATCTCAAATACTCTCAACTCGTCATATATATGTTATTATATTTTGCTTCTTTTCTTTAGTCCCAGGAGCTTGACTTCTGTTAATTTTCAATCAGTTTTAGTGTATGTATTTCTTTTTTTTCTTTTTATTTTGTCAATATTTGACAGTTCTTTTCTTCTTTTCTTTATTAATATATGCACCAAACAAAGTGCATTTTTTTGGAGACCTCCTTTGTCAAAAAAAAATCTGACAACATAAAAAGCTTAGATTTCTAACACGTAACTTTACACCACTCTCTAATACTAGTATTTGAAGATTTACAATACTCATTCAACATCATATATATCTCTCAGTCTCAGCATTACAAAAATCAAAATTGTAAAAAGTAAAAAAAGTGTCAATTATCTAAATGTAAAAGGCAATGAGAAGTCTAGCAAAATCTTCTTTTTAGAAAGAATTTTTAAAAAGGCATTATAGCAATATAAGAAATTGAATCGAAAAAAATAATATATATATATATATTATATATATATCGTACAAACCATAATATGCTGATTGGCAAAATTTCCTTTTCTTTCATTGTAGCTAATGAATAGACCAACAAAGCTTCAGCAAATATAATAATATAAATCAATCGAATACTGTGTTGCTCATGACCTTTGTGACCTCTCTGGTACTGGTCATGAATCTGGCCACTACTTTACATGAGTGACTTTTATTCATTTCACTTTGACAATTGTTATCATCAGTATTCAGTATGAGAACCAAATTGAATTTTAACATCATCTACCTTTCTCATCTCACTGAGAGAGAATTAATGTTAGTCAATGTTGTTAGTGGTAAGAGTAAGAGAGCAAGGCTTTTTGTAAAATAGAGTAACATCAATTCAACATACCTTTATTCGGGAGTGGTACACTTTCGTGGGTCTGAGACATTGTGGATAGTTTGAAATTCAAAGCGAAATGCACCAGACTTGGCAGGTTGTAGTTGTATACAGATGTCTCTCTCAACACTCAACTCAAAGGAAATCCTCCTGTTTAATTTG
Organism: Dirona pellucida; assembly: GCA_030265205.1. NCBI lineage: Eukaryota > Metazoa > Mollusca > Gastropoda > Nudibranchia > Dironidae > Dirona > Dirona pellucida. Next base: position 7,508 of record JARDUL010282290.1, on the reverse strand, counting down.
AATATTATTAATATTATAATGTCCTTGGTCCTTAGTACTTCAATCAATAGCACAAGGCACAAGTCTAACATCTAGCCTCTAGACTCGATTAGTAGAAGTAGAAGAATATATAACTATAACTATAACTATAACTATATAACTCTAAAAGAAGTCTAAAAAAAAAGTCTACTGTCCCAAACTTTTTGACTTGTGAACTGATTCCCTCTGACTCTGACTTTCTTTATTTAATTGTAATATCATTTATTATTATAATTATAATGAAATGGATTTTCTGAGTTCAAATGTAGACTATTGACAATTGACGAAAATGAGACTGAGACTGATTCAGATTGTGCTATAACTATAACTATCTAAGTTAAGTAATAGACGTCTATATCCCATAATATGTCTTTGGTAGTATAACAACGTGACATATGAAATGAAATCAAACAAACAAGTATGTTACAATCAAAATCAATGGCACAATGTCAATATGAATGTCAATATAAATGTCACAACAAATGTCACACTAAACTAAAAAAGAGATTCTATTTCTTCTATCTATTCTATACTATTAATTCTAATTCTGTTAGTATTTTCTAAGACTAAGATCTAATTGTTGGAACTCTAAACCTAAATGCAATAGATGCAATCTACACCTACAACTACCCAAATATACAAGTTGGTATTGAATGTCTAAATTTTTAAAAAAGTAAGATAATATTCATCAAAATGTATTATGTATTCATCCATAGAAAGTGAAATAGAAGAAGCACTGACATAAACACTGCTAAACCGGAAATCTGATGTGGGTTGAGGTGTAAAAGGCAAAGGAGCTTTTCTTTTTTTACTTGTAGAAAGCATTCCTTGTATTATAAAAGTAGACAGAAGTTTTCGCGGAAAATAATATTGATTTTATTTCTATATAATATAGACCGGTCTAACCCTTTTCGGTCATAATAAAAACAAACAAACCAACAAAATGTTGAAAAGCCAGAAAATGAAGTCAGAATTCAAAACAAATACAATAGAAATAGAAATAATTTATAAATCAAGACAGCTGGAAATCGCACCCACGTCCGCTGCGTTATTTTTTGTTATGGAGTATGTTGTTGGATGTGTGTGTGTGTGTGTGTGTGTGCGTGTGCGTGTGTGCGTATGTGATGTGTGTGTGAGAGAGAGAGAGGAGGGGGGATAGATCGATAGATAGAGAGTGAGGGGGGGGGGGGGGCAGGGATGAAGGGAGGGTGAGAGGCACAAACTGTAACTATTAAAAATAATGTTTGCTGCTGATTAGTCTGGTTAGAAGGTATATTTCCTCGATAACCAATGCTCAGTAGTGAGCCACTTTATGGTGTTTTTTTACAAATACAATACGGTATTATTGTACTTAAGCAGCATTTGTTATTTTTTCCATTCATTACTTTTGAATGATGCCCATTATGCGCAATATGATGTTATCACCTTCCAAGTTAGGCTCTTTGGTAAAATGTCCACAGTTTCTATAGCTGTTGAGTGAACACCTGAGGCTACAACACCATAATATTGTCTGCAGATATGAGTAATATTGAACAATGTATTGCTTCTTGTACCAAACAAGGTTTATTGGCACAGTGAGCTGATCCCATGCTTGCCTTAAAAATCTTGATCCATAGATTTTTCAGTTCTGTATCAAACCATGTGTACTAGTGGGGCGCAGACCTGCACTGAACCTGGATACATTTTACATAGGTCTGCGCCTCGATGCCTTCTGCCTTGTGTACTGTCCTGGGCCAGCTCTATGTCCCTACACTGTTTAATACGGTACTCTAGGGAGCAGATAACAAACAAACCTTCCAAGTTAGGCACAACAATAATATTATTTCCACCTTCAGCTTTTTTTTTTCAACAATCGACTTTCCATATCATGTTGACTATCTCTACGAGATCACATAGTTACAGGTACACAAACTCATGATATACCCACTCACCACTCATTTTATACGTTAGAAACATTAATTTTTAATGATTTAACAAAATAGATAGTTTTTAATCTAAATTATATTTTATTAAATCTAACTGGCTTCATATTGGGCTAAAACTGAAACTGAAAGAGATGATATTATTTGGAGGCGAGGTGACCTAGTTTTCAGGACAGCAGACTCTCATGGCGAAAGTCGTGGGTTTGAATCCTATCCCAGTCACTTAGTTGCTTTTCTTGGGCAAAAAGAAAACAAATATACTCCAATTGCCTAACTCGACCAGGTGCAAAAATGGGTACTAGCTTGCAGCTTGGGAAGTAATCTGCAACAGACCAGCTTCCTATCCAGAAGGGTGTGAAGTATTTTCACTCTGTACGCTTCACGCTACGGAAACCGCGATAAGCACCGACTCTATGGGCCTACAGGCTCGAAAGGACTTTACTTACACAAAATATGAATGTTCAAAGAGCCGGTTGTTTTGTGAACAACTGAATATGCTGCTACACAGATCACTTGCCAAGCAAGCTGTGAGCTGGTCACTGGTACCCAATCTTATAGCAGGACCGAACGAGGCAACCACGGGTCAATGAGCCCAATGAGTGCCCAGTCCAAAGGACAACAGACACCAAATATGCCGAATCAGGAGTACAAATTATCGAGTTGGTTGCGAAAAATATTATTGAAATTGAGTGTTCAACTTAGATACTCATTAGACGCTTGTGTTATCTCGATGTTTTTTTCGGGAGAAACCCTAAGGACAAAATGCCCTTGAGGACAAGATAAAGGCATTTAAATTTTTTTAAATTCTATCTTTTATTTTTGCTATTGATTGAACTTGATTAAGATAATATAAGGTACAATATATTTTACTATCCCAAGAAGGAAACTATCAGTGTTGACAAAAAAAACAAAAAACAAAACAAAACAAAAAAACAAACAAACAAAAAACAAACTCTGTTTAAACTCATGATACATCGAAATTACTTATATATATATAATAATAATATTATATCCATTTATACATTCATACAACATACACATGACATGCGCAAGTATGTAATTCATATAATATTCATAACCACAGAAAAATGATGTATGAAAAAGAATAATATTAGAAAAACACAATGGGCTGAAAATGTCTTATAGCTATAAATAGCTGATGGTAAAAACAGAAAAGTTTCACATATATGGAATGTATCTGGTAAAAACGTACTGTGGCATCTTTGCAATTTTTCATATGGATTGGGCGCCCACTTCTTTCACTCGCTTCTATATGGTGGTAATTACAATGTCTAACCCACTCAGTCAACACGCCACCGAAAAGGAAGATGACACGTTATAACAAATTTAATATTCTGAGCAACACAATGCGGCTAGCAATGACAATGCTAAAAATTAATATAAGTAGGACATAAGTGCAAACAAATAATTTTCCTCTCCATGGCTATAGTTAGTTTCCAAAATTCATCTCATGATCCACATCAACCTAAGAACTCTTTTTGTTATTTATGACAAAGACAGCCTATGCTTGTCTTCACCGCTCGAAGTAGAGCTTGTTCGATCTCGACTACCAGCTTGGCGTTGTTAGTGCCAAAGTGCAGAGAATGGGAAAATGAAAAGCATAATTCGGAAAGGACAGAACACTGAGAATACTTCCATACCATAACAATGGGCCGAAATAATCTACTTTGAATTTCCACCTCGGTTGTTCTATTGTTAGACCTATTTTAGACCTATCGTGCCCCCCTCCCCCACAAATACTTTAACTAATACCCATGCTTCCTTTCAGGGTTTGTCTTCTGCACCCCCCCCCCCCTTTTTCACACACTCCCACCATGATGTCGTTTTAAAAAACAACAACCACAAAACCCCCCCAAAAAACAACTTGGTCATTACTTCTTTCTTCGGTCATTTTTCTAACTTCGAAAAGAACACATGGCTCTGAATCTGAGACTCCTTTACCTTTTTCGTGGCTTATGTTTTCCGGGAGGGGCCCGAAACGTTTTATGGTGTGATTCTTATTTTACAATTGAAGCTATAACATAATCGTTTTATGCATTACTTTTTACACCCGAAACGGAACAATTATATAATCTATTCCCGCCGCCCATGGACTTTCCCGTGCTTTTTCAATATTCTAAATATTACATTGATCGTATACTGTACTTTTATCACGATTGCATTGTGAGATGTGTTTGCGCCAGTAGGCTGCAATATCAATGCTCCATGCATTTCCGTAAAAAATGAGGTGGGCTGCCTGAAGCTGGCAATCCGCAAAAAGGGAAAAAGTATGGGTAATGGTACAGCTTCGTATATGACGATAAACAATACAAGGGTTTCGAGAGGACATAATGGATTGCACGCGTTCGACACAAAACAAAAAAGAAAAAAAGAAAAGAAAGGTGGACGTGTGAAGTCCATTGTGTCCTTTCGTGCCATTCTTGTTAATCGTTTAAATGTTTGTAGTTGAAAAGAGGGAACCCGAAACGTTCCTTGTATTATTTATCGTCACATACGAAGCTGTATCATTACCCATACATTTTTCCTATGCATTTCCGTTTGTTTTTCTGAAAATACTAATGGGATTCTAGATTATTTGTGCGAAAGATTGCATCTATGAATTCATCTTGTGTTGGTGGACACTGTGTTATCATTTTTGTGGCTTTCTAGTGGATTCAAACCATGATTTGTTTTTCATCCTCCGGTCAATTATCAAACAGATACCAAAAATAACCCCCATTCCTGTCACCAGCTTCTGGAATCACGTAAGCGTAAATAGCTACTTAGCACCTATTTAAACATTTATCTGGCAAAGTAAAATCCAAAGCGCGTCAAGCGTCCGGCGTCAGTAATTGTGAATTTTATGTTTGAAGGCTATCTGTCAAATTTAGCGTCGCTTGGTGTTTTCTTCACCTCCCATCCAAGGCTTTGCGTTTGTTCTTCTGTCTACGAGAATAACCGTCTAATTATCTTTCTGCAAAGGAAAATCTATCATATCTCAGGTAGAGTAGGCTATGATTCTTTTTCTTATTATTTATTTACGGCTTACGCACGGTCAAAGTAAAAACCATGTTTTGATTTCAAATTCGATGATGACGAGGGGGGATGAGTCGACAGAGATAGAAATAGAAGTAGAAGTAGAAGTGAGAGAGTGAGGTGGCTTCTTTCATCAATCTTTTTTCATAGAACGAAAACACTAATATACTAACTAATAATAATAATAATAAGATAAGGCCTATTATAAGAATCAGATACAAATATTACAAACGATTGAATTTGAATTTGAATGGAATTATTGTTTTCTTGGCAAGCAGTTCTCATTCTCAAACTCAAACTCAAAGCATTTTTTATGTCTGTATCTCTTGTACTTGTACTACTTGTTGTACGTGTGGTTAGTATCTAGGCCCTAACCACCACAGACAGAGGGATACAGAAAAAAATGCTCCCCCAGCCCCAACTCAAGATGAATAGATAAGATTAGAAGATGCAATATTTCGCACAAAATGATGTAGAATTAGAATTAGAATCCCAATAATGCTAATAATATAATTTTTAGAAAAAAACACAGAAATGCATGAATGAAGTTGAAGTTGAAGCATTGTCATTGATATTGATAATATATTAATATTAATATTGCAGTTTGCAGCCTACTATTAACTAATAATACTATAAAATACTACTGGCACAAGCGCATCTCCTCGGTCCTCAGCCTCAATCATGATATTGATAAATGTGCATTTTAATTTTTTTATACTATCAAAATCAATATATCTACTCTATGTAATCTCACTCATTCATCATGCTTGTAGTTTGTAAACTGATTTTAGACTAGTCGTCATATTTATTATTATTATATTTATATATTATTAGAAATATGCCTCTCTGGTAAAATTTCCAGTTTCTATCTATACTAATCCTATACTAATACTATTATTATAATTATACTATATATAACTATAACTATACTATAAACTACTATAACTGTTGAATGAACACCTGGGGCTACAATATCATGTTGTCTGGTCCAGTTCATAATGAATGAATATTAATATTGAACCAGAACAGTGTATAAAATAAGTTCTTCTTGTACAGTACCAAACATGGTTTTTATTCGTTTTTATTGGCACAGTGAGGGGGGTCCCCTGCTTGCCTAAATATTAATAATCTTGATCCATAGATTTTCAGCTCTGTATCGGATCATATGTACTGGCTGGGCACAGACTTGCACTTAACCTGGATAAGTTTTACCTGGGTCTGTGCATCAATGAATGCCTTCTGTCTGATACTATTAGTCTATACACTGTTCTCGGCCAGGCACAGAGCTGGTCCTCGGCTCGACACTGAGCTGGTCCCTACACTGTTTAATCACGGTACTAAAGGGAACCGACAACCAACTAACTATTAGAAGTCTTAGTCTTGATCTTGTCTTACTAATAAATGCCTCTGGTAAAGATAATAAGATGTATTTTCTCCACCCACAGAAATTGCACCGTGACTTTGCTGCTAACCAACTCAACACATCATTATGACTGCCGAAAAAGCACAAGTGGGAGAAAAGCGTAAATCATCTTCAAAAGCAGAGGTAAATATTTTTTCGATTGGCATTTGTATTAGTTTTATTTGTCATAGAATTTCTGATTTTTTTTAGAATTCATTCAGTGGAACCCCTCAACATGGTCTTAATTGAGGGGCTCTCTATATTTAGACCCCCCCCCCCCCCCCCCCTAAAAATAACAAAAACCAAACTATGACATGATCATTGCACAATCTTTTTAAAGTATTCACATCTAACATAAAAGTAAAAGTAGGAATGTTGGGTCAGTTTAGATACATGATGTAAACTTAATGGTATTTACTGTTTACCTATATTGTACCCCAGTGTATGGCGAGTACAGTATTTGTTTCACATTGATTTACAGGATCATCGATTTGGGCACAGTGGCTGAGAAGTTTAAAGACTTTGCAATAACCACGCCTATATGGGGCTTGGAGTTGGAGTGGCTTTCAGCATTGTTGTTTTTTCAGTGGGCAAGAAAATTAATTCCTATTGCCTACATTGCGACTCTGTTCTGTTGCTTTGGTTATTTTAAAATATATCCTGAAGACAAAAGTGCCCTTGTGGGCAAAATAGACCAAAAAAATTATCACTTTACCTCATCAATTCTCATATATATATTCTTCATTCACAATTGACATGAAGATTCTTCCTGATCACAGTTGTTAAAAAAATTAATTTAACATTTGACACATATCATGTCAATTCATCAAGAATTATTTTTTCTTTATTTGACTTTAGGCAGCGCCTCCTAAAGCTAAAAGTAGTAAAAGGGGACGTCCTAAAGGAAGCAAGAACAAGGCAAAGGAGCTCACTGCACATGTAAGAAGATATATATATATATATCAATATATATATAAAATTGTGTGATTCTATGATATATAAACAATTTTGCTGAATTATATCAGATATATATAATTTAGCAATATTGTTTATACTTCTCCGTGTGTCCCACCTTATCGTGGTGGAGAGGTTTGTGTGATCTAATGATTTAGAAGGCTATACAAAATAGG
>JARDUL010282289.1:3178-23276 GCA_030265205.1 Dirona pellucida | reverse complement strand
CCCCTTTCACACACACACACAAAACAAAAGAGAATTTTCATAAACTCAATATCGTCCCACGATTAAGAAGAGTTGAGGAGTGTATGATACCAAATTTCAACCACAGTAATATGTAAGGATTGTTGCCCGAGTCTACTCACCGATAGAAAGTTTCCCCTCTGTATTTCATGGAGCCAGCTGAGATACTTGACCTTGTCCGAGTCCAAAAACCGACTCAGCTCATCTCCTTGTGCTACAGGCTGGGACAGCAAGTGACCTCTCTTTCCTGGAAGTGGAGGCAACAAACATTTAATAAATGGTGGTGTGTTTTCCTCTCCTCTATTTTACACCCGAACATGACAAAAAATGTCTTCTCTTATTATTCTATTAATTCCTTTTCTTCTCCCTGTTCATAAATTTCCCCCCTTACACCAAGACTCTATGGATTAGCTTCATTGAGTTTCTATCCATTTCTTTCCCAGTTATCTCAAGTTAAATAGCAATTACTTTGGTGCAATTTAGTGCACATTTATATCATCATTTTCATACCTTCTTTCAAGTACCACTGGAACAGAAATTGAGCAAATCCCTGAAGAAATAAACACAAACAAAATTACAATCACAGAAAAACTTTCTAAATCTAAATTTCAAACAGGTGATGAGAAGAAGAAAGAAAGATTTGAAGGGTGAAAAAAAACAAAAAAAAACAATTAATAGTATCAAATTCAGATTGCAAAATGCTAATTTTCAACAAAGAGAAGACTAAAATATTGCTAATTGTTTCGCTTTGCCAAGAAATTGTATAATAACTAGGTAACTCCACATAAAAGGGCTACTTGTATATAAGCACACTATATTTTACCTTATCCGCAAACTGGCTTCTGTATCGCTGCAGTCTTTCCTGATTGTCTGTCGTGTCACAAATGACCATCAACATCTCGAAGTCTTCATACTTTTCAGCTAAAGATGCTGCCCTGTCGTACTGCTTATGTTTAACTGTTTGATACAAAATATAATATATAATATCCCATTAATGAAAAATTGAAGACATTGATAATAGTTGAAACAATAATTTTCACTACACATCAGTTCAACACTACTTGAGAAACAATACAATTTAATTCTTTCACATCTATAGGATGATAATTTACAGTGAAATAACAGCAATTAAAATAAACAGAGCAGATAACATGCTACACAATTTGTTTAAAAACAAACATATTATTCAGTGCCCAAACTGAACACCACCTCTGACGTACCCAGTGGAAGTATTAAGTTGTGCCTCTGCTTTTCAAACCTCCGCCCAAGCTTGGTGCAGTCGTCCGCTCTGTCCGGCCATTGTTGCAAAGATTTGACCTGACTGGCATAGCCGTCCATCACAATGTCTGACAACCCGACCACATTCTGGAAAATGACCCCTTGGACGTCCACGTCTCTCGCCTCAGACACGCCTCGATCCAGGCTGATGGTAATCTGGTTTAAGACAGAAAATTTCCCAGATAAGTTCTCTTTCCTTTCCATTTTGCTATTTCCATTCACTAGAAGAACAATGGTTTTAACTCTTTAATACGTAATTAATTTCGATTTCTCCCGGAATTAATTTTTGACTCGACTCACGAATGGAACATAGGGTTTCTTTAAAAATTCATTGTGCGGTAGTTCTATTTAATGAGACTACTTGAGGGACGAAACACAGCTTGGGCGTCTGCTGCCACATTTTGCAATATATGTACCTACCGTACCTAACTGTGTGCACCAATTACAAATGTATGTAGCTATCTCTGTATAATATGAATTGTAAGTAACAATCATGACCTGAAGTGAATCAACCCCAAAGAAGGCATACCTGTTTGGTGACAACGCTCCTCATGCTGTCTGTGGCCGTCCATGGTATGTATTCCGGAATTATCTCCTGGTTTCCTGCGTACATTTCAGCATTGGCCTGTCGGTACTTCAAGGCATAGTGAAGCATGGCCTGTACAACATGGATGATCAGGGAATAAACAGACATTGAAAAGGTTATGACAAGAAACACTTTTGAGTAGACAATCAAATTCAAAAATATGACAGAAATATATAACTATATTATAATGACTATCCAATAAAGACAAAGAATTCAAAATCTAACTACTAACAAAATGTTGACTAACAACTTCATATTACAAAAAATAAATAAAACAAACAACAATTTTCAAACTTACCACAAAAATAGCATTTACAGCTCGTATGACAGCCATAACCTTCTTACTAGTCTGATCAGAGGCCAAAAACTCATTGACATGTTTAACCAGGACTTGCATTATGTCTTGAACGCTGGAGACCTGGAGATCAATACCGCACAGAGTTTGTTACAAAAAATTAATTAGAGTCAAAGATTCAGTTTTCCTTTCATATTTTCCTTCACCGGCACCACGAATAATAGTAGATCAAATTATAATAGATTGATAGACCCTGTCCATTCATTAGATTTGTTCCTCACAAGAATATCTTATATAAATTTGAAACCCAACATATTGATTTTTAAATCTTGTCTCATGCTATTAAAAAACATAATTAAAGTAGGAAATATACTTGTGTCCACTTCCCTTAGTGCCATGACACATCATTGGGATAGGAAACCTGATATTTCAAAAAGCAATGAGTTAAAATTGAAATTACTTAAATGTCACAACAGCAGTGGTTTAATTAGGTTGAAATTCAGTAAGTAATTGTTACCCGTCTATAAAACATGTCCTGTGGAGTGAGTGTTGGGGGAATCATCTCTTTCCTTTCCTCCAGGAGTGTCTTGATGCATTCATCCAAAATCTTACAATGTCTGCGTACAAAAGCAGAAAGACAAAAAAAATAATTAATAAATAAATATAGGCATGAATGTTAAAAGTAAAAGATTTCAAAATAATTTACATCTATCATAAGAGAAAAAGATTAAGCAAAAAAACACACATTATTGACAAGAAATAATTGCGAGCCTTATCCTTCAGATTGGGAAATGTAATTTGAAAAGGGTACAGAATAGAAGGGAATGATTCATGAGATTTTAAATCACCAGAGCAGGCATTATCAAAACTCTGTATCACTGAAGAAGATCATTCATTACAAGGAATGATAAGAAATATAAAGAAACAAACAAAAATGCTCCAATACTACATGACAATTTACCACCCCTAATGGTCATGACAGCGTATTTCTGTAGCTTTTGACTGTGCCCAACCCAACTGTTACTGAATATGAGTAGCACAGTATTATAGCATGTTAGTCGTGACATGATAATTCTCAAGGCTTCAGAGAGTGAGCTGACCGCCTACTAGTAAAAAATTATTGAAGCACAGAGATCTAATTTTGTACTCAAATGTGCTTTACTGTCAGATCACCAGCAAGCAAAAACGATCCTGGATGTGATATGGAAGCCATAACAGGCTCTGTCCAGGCTGAGCCCAATACCCCTAAACAGTACAGATGGAATGGGACCACAAAATAAAACAAAACTAATCATACACTTATTGTCTATGCATAATTTGTGAAAAATGAAACCATGACGACACATCCAGACTTACTCAGCATGTAGTTCCCTGAGGGCAATGGCTGCCTCTAATTTTTCCACATTCTCACACAGCAACAGTCTTGTGGATATTGGTGACCCTCTTACACGGGCCACTGACAGCTGGGGAAAAATAAAATAATAGTCTAATTAAATGTACATGGTGGAGACAAAAAGAAGACTGGAAAGATAGGTGAAATTTGACATGCCTTCTATACAGTTTTGATAGATTTTCAATATGACTTCATCAATGAGTTGGTATGAGTTGGGACAGACACAGACTCAGATATAGATTTGGCACCTCTGTCTAACAAATACATAAAACGAAGGGAGACTCATTTCTTGACCGGTGAGTTTTTCAACAATGGTAAACTTTTTCACACGTAAAACAAAAGGGGCGCAGGTTCAATTCCTCAATGTCCACGATTTTTATGTAACGTCAGCATTGCAAGTACCTAAAATCAAATCGACTTTTTTGGGAAGTGATGCAAAGATGATATTGATTAAAAGCAACAAACAAAAAAAAACCCCAAAAAAAACTGACCTGATCCCATAGGCCACATGATTTGAGGAAATTGATGAAGTAGTCGTGGGCCTTCTGTTTGTCTTTGAGTTGCTGTATGATGATGACCGAGGCTGTACTGCTGCTGGAGTCTGGGCAAAACATGGACATTTGTCATACACTGCATCCCACTATTGTTTAAATGTTGACACATCCAATTAATGTTTACACATTTTTTTCATCAGCAAAAAGGAAACATCAAATATATACTACAATACAGACAAGTAGTATTTATGAGCCCAGATCTTACAGCTCTATTTTAACATAATTTTTTTTTTAATATTTTAGCCAAAACCTCCTGACATCATTTACGCCTGAATAAGTTCCACCCTAGAGTGTTGCTTTATCATAGGGCATCATGGACCTATGTCTCTTGGCATTATACTTATAAAATAATCATACATAAAGCTGAAACAGCTGTACCATATAAATAAGCAATAAATAGGCAATAATGATTACATATATGTGAATACCAAATTAATCTTGACTTGATGAAAAGTGAAGAGAGAGAGAAAAAAGTATCCAATCTGAAACACCAACCTATAGTCAAAATATCAACAAAGAAACCCTTATTCAATATTTGGAGATTCCTTTGTAAAGTCAAGAATCCAAACTCACCACTTTTGCCTGTCTCAGCCCATCTAGGGTCTGCATTGGGAATATCGTCCACCAATTCTTTGCTGACATCTGCTACTATTTTATCCAGCCCAGACTCAAGTGTTTTAGGATCTTTCTGGCTCAACGGAGCCAGCTCTTCCAACACTGTTTGAACAGAATCCTAATGATGAAAGAAAAAGAAAAAAAGATTTTCTGAAATGAGGAAAGTTAAAGCAACCCATTTGTATTTGTCAGAACAATATATTTTTCAATTTCTTTAACCGACAAATCTGCATTGACTGGGGCAAACTGCAAAAACAAAGGTAACAACAATTAAGATAATTTACCTGGTCCCCTGAAATAAAGGCAATGAAAGCTCCCTTCAGTTTTGTTTTCTCATCGCTGCTGTCTGTCAATTCTACAAGTCTGGAGGAATCCATCATCATACTCTCCTGAAATCATACCAATGTTCAAAAATCAATTTCGATTTGAACCTTTACCAATATAACAACAAAAATCATAATGAATTTAATATTTCAAACATATATCTTGTACCAGTGAATAGTAATAATTTTAAGATATACAAGAGTCAATTTCCCAATAGACAACTAGTATTTTAAGTAATTACAGTAAGTATTTTGACAAAAATAAAAGGCAGCTGCAAATAGTTTTTTGTGAAAATGTTGCCATACACTTACAAACAGTAATAAAAGATAGGTCACATTTTTTTTTTCTCACTTCATCATCAAATACGGATCACAATTTTCTCCTAAATTATACAAATTTCAAAAACACTGCAAAGACCTTTGTTTCATACAAAGATGAGGGAAAATAGTAACATAGTTAAGACAGCGTGGTTCTGTGGGACCAGACTTTGGGCTTCCAACAGAAAGGTACTACGGTTGATTCTCCACTGCCCCTGGTGTTTATACGATCCTGTTACAAGTACCCATCAAACTCTCATATTCTTTCTTTCTAATTGTCAACTTACCAGCTCCGCCCTTGGGTACAACATACTCTGGTTATTGGATTCATTGAGGGCACTGGAAAAAGAAAACGGTATAAAATCTTTTACTTTTTGTGTACGAATTACAAAAATCATTGCATAACGTAAGTAAATACAATACGCAAAAACTATCATGTTTAATAGAGATAATATAACAGCAAAGAAGCCATAGCAGGTAATCAATAAATAAAAGTCAGTTATCAATACAAAAATATCTTTTAAAAACTCCATTTAAAGAAAGGCTAATAATGAACATAAAAAATAGTAGACATATTCAAAGCCATGAAAGACAAAGACCGATTCAATTCCATACAATTTTTTCAATTTTTAGTAAAGTTCATCCCCTACATTAATGTTATTTCAGTAAAATAATGATCATCGTTTGGAAGTGCGTTGACCTCAAGGCTCTTAAGGACTTATTGATCATCAATTACATGACTGGCATCACTCTTATTATTCCAAATCTGCCCTTACCTCATTGTAATTTTTGGAGCTGCAACACCAAAGATTCCATGAGCGTTGGAGAAAAAGACACCGGTTCCATCACAGCGACCTGTCAATAAATTCAGTTTCAAATATATATTTCAACCTGCCATGTATTCTACTTATACCACAAAGAAAGTAACAATCCCAACCACTAACCACTACTAATACAACAAACTTTTTTTTTCCCCGTCACGTGCCTAAATTGTCTAATTCAAATGCTGGTGCTTTCAGAGAAAGCTGAAATATTCTGCATACATTTGCTAGGACTATAATCATTATTTTGCATTTTGTACAGACACTTTCAGACTAATGTAAAACCTATATTTTCAATCTCTCCAAACAATGAGATCAAGACATGTAAAAAAAACCAAAGAGACCATGTTATGTGTATGTATGAATGGGATATACCATATCAGTAATGTTGATCCTGTATTAAGTAATATGATGTGATAAAACAGAGATTTTTGTCAACACTTATAATTTCCCTCTCGGGATTAATAAAGTATATCATATCTTATCTTATAATCATAAAAATACAATTACCTGCTCCTAGTATAATGTCACCAGGTGTTTTGAGATCCATTTTTTCAAGCGATTCGTCTTCTGTCAAAGCATTAAAAATGGAACAATGAGAATCAATTTATACTCAGAACAAACACATTCTTACAAACATGTTCCTTTCATCAGCAATGAACATTAAATACACAAATTCTAGAGCTTGTATAGCCTGTACTACTCACACCTTATAAAATAACACACAATCTTCATGCTATTTGCACATTAAACAGACTAGGAAGGTAAACTTAGAACTCAAACAAACCAAGAGAAATTAACACTGAAGAGCCCATCAAATTTATCACTGCACCTCTACATGATGACTTTGCAAAACGAAACTAACCTTGTAAGCAAAGGATGGAATTTTTACAATAGATGTAGACGTTCTTAGGTGTGTCATCCGGCAGCAACAGTTTGAAGGATGTAACAAGCCTTTCATCATTTTCCTGTGTATGGAAGCAATAATAAGTATATGAAATTATATTTTAGTGATTCATATATTCAGTCTGTTGCATTCAAAGATTTAATTCTTATAAATAATGAAAAATACAAAAGCAAAAAACAATTGTTTAAAAAAAACCAAAAAAACACAAAGAGGTGGAAGTCGTTACGCTTCTTTAAAATGCAAGATTTTTTTTTGCCACCCATGGACCATGCATTTTGGCGGAAACTACTGTATTATCATTCTAAGGATTAAAATTTTAAATAGGTCACCCAATTTTCAAAATCAATAGGTTTATAACAAAGGTGCGGTTAACTCCCATCTGTGACAGAGATGGAGTTCCAATCCCTAACAGATTCTCCCGTCCCACTTCCACGCTTTAAAAGACAGTATCATCTACTTGAGTCTGGATAAGGAAATGTGAAAAAAATAAATCTTACATTGTACGGCTGAGTGTGGTCTAACAATGTAAACTTGCTGATTCCCGTGGGGGCGACATCTTTCAATGTGGGAAGATAAGCTGAAAAAAATAATTTAATTTACATAAAAATATATAAAGAGAGAGAATTGACCACATGTTATTCAATGATTCCTAAAATGTCAACATGAACAACTTTAACATACTATTTGAATAAGTTCTACGATTTTAGTATCAAGGGAATATGTAAGAAGTAAAGCATATAATATGTTTGAAAAAGATGTACACGTGACTTACCTAAAGCAAAATAGACGACTCTGGATGCCTCTAAATTGACTCCTGCACCAAGCATCACAATACCTTCTCTATTTTTTTTTTAAAGAAAGACAAAAACAAACCAAAAAATGTTACCGTGTTTCAGTAATAACTAAAAGGATTCCATAAATTTTATAGTCAACTGCTATACTGCTATAATAAAACATTCAATACACATCTGCATACATGACTGTATAAACCTGTAATAAATATGGCAAACCATTTTACTATGCTAGAACTAATGCCTCTCTTAAAGAACTTTTGAAGCTATTTTCGTTAGAACAACATATCATTTGCTCCTACTTTTGGAGGAATTTTTGTGCATCATCATTTCCGACAATTTCACACATTGAGCACTGAAACAGTGTGTGTGCATATATTGAGAAATAATATACATTAGACACCTCAAAAATACCTTTCACCAAATGGTGCCAAACACATAGCCTAATCAAAACCTGTAATCAATTCACAAATGAGACTTAGCCACACCTTGTGAGATGAATATCCAAAAGCCAGGTCTTCAAATGAGGCAACTGGACAGAATCTTGTTCCTGTTCAATGGCAATAAATACAAAATAAACAATTAGTTACATCTATCCCATTCTAAAAATGGCAGGGGAGGTCTACATTCAACAAAGGACATATAATGGTTGATGATGATAAACCCATGAATAAACTCACGATAACACAGACTAGTCAACTTAATTTTTAGATCAAGGTGTCTTTCTGTTAAAAAAATAAATGTTTTTAATGAAATGAACAATATATTCATATTAAACAAAGAAAGTGAACAAAAAAATAATTCTAAACTTTGAATCATTGTCACTCATGACAGACAAGATTGAGCTCCTTACCCAAACTTTTTGAGCTAAAGCTTCCCGGAACAGTCTATCAGCTGCAACCTGATAAAGCAACTGAAAAAAACAATTAATACTAAATAATTACGGACTGACATGATAAATAATTCAATACAAAAATCTGAACAGAGGTCATGAGAACAATCCAAATTCTATTACATATGGCTTTAAGGAAACAAACTCTCTCTCTACATGATGTATGACATTATTTTTTTTAAATTGCTAACTTTACAATTCTCATAATATTAGCATCATATTAAATCTATCATCCATCAAAGAATTGTGCTACATCCACAGTTCTGTCAACACACTTGTTTTATCTTTGAATAGTAGTTCAATCTTAATTGTTTAATTGTATAAAACTTGACCGAAGGAGATGAGCAGTCACAAGCGTCAATTTCTGAGATGATATTAATGAGACAAGAATTTTGCTTTTTGTTTACAATGACCGAGAACAGACTACTATCCTCTTTTCATAAAATACTTGGCTCATGACATTTCATGGAACACAATAATCAAGAATTAACTGGAGCTCTCCCTTAATGTTGAACCAACCTTCTCAGCTCCAATACTCGGCAGCATCCATTTGTTAAGATGTGTGTCTGACAAGACATAAAACATCCTTTTGTCTTCCTCCTCCTCGTCTTCTTCAAACTCATCCTCTGGGGCAGGGAGGATGGCTTGCAAAGGCTGGAAACAGTGAACAAGTGGAATAATTACTATCAGAACTGGAAAGGGGGTAAAGTAAATTATGATTACAGAGAAGGAATTTAATAAAAAATGTCATAACTGAGAGAGAGAGAGAGAGAGAGAGAAAGGAGGGGAGGAAATGGTTGGGGGTAGTGAGAGAAAGAAAGAGAATAGAAAACATAACATACAAAGAATCCTTCAATAACAAAAAAAAAGAGAAAAAGACAAAACCACAACAAATAAATCCCACTGACATACCGCCTCATTAGTTTGCATCTGTGATGATCCAAAGACAAAGGAGGACATTCTGCGACTGATGCCCGAAAACAATCCCTGGGATGATTTCAGTGGTCGACAGGAAATGACAGCCTGATCAATTAAAATGAAAAGTAAAGTCATATTGAATATAAACTTTATGTGTACAATTAATTTAAGCTAAAAAAACATACATAATAATGTCATTTTTAATCTTTACACAAACATGTTTTTAAAGTAACAAGCTCATAAAATAGTGAAAAAAAATATTTTTAAACCCTGCATCTTTCTAAGATACGATTTGACATTTGATGATGGTAATAGAAGTGTGAAAAAGTTATGACTCAGTGACAAAAATCACAACACTCCATTTTCATGATATTTGAAAAAGTTAATGCATATATTTTCACCATATTTTATGTCCAATCATAATATGAGAGGCTTACCTGGCCTGATATGGGTTCCAGTAAAAGCAGGGAGCTGGTTGTTGTTGCCAACAGACATCCATAAGGCTATCACCATGTATAAACAAGAGAGGTAGACCATTACAATCAAAGTCATTTTCATTGTTAGTTACATCAAAGCTATAAACAAAAATGCACCTTTGCACTATAATATATGTAGTCAATCATCTCATCTCTTTACCATAAAATATTATTCAATTTTAATTTTACATTCAAGCATAGGAATATAAATAAAGTACTTTGATCATTTTTCACTGACATTTATAAGTAATATTATTTTTTTTAAATAAAAAATAATAGTAATAATATTTAAGCACAGAAATATAAATTTAAAAATTTTCAATGGCAAAAATTAAGATGCAGAAGTCAATTTTGTTTTTAAAAAACTAAATAAAGGGTGTACACAAAAAGTAAAGAGGCCAATGTGTACCCAAATAAATTATGAATCACCTGAAAGTTGACCACTCTGGCACATTCCTCGCCCCTGAGTTCAGCACTGATATCCACTGTGGAAGTCTCAAAAGACACTTTGGGCCAGTATCGTACAACTCCTTCAGGAGAAACAGCAACACAAGCCAGAGGCTGTCCATCTTGATTGCCAGGAATGAGACAAACCCTCTCGGCACTGTGGGCCAAGTCACTTGGAGGCAAATTAAGCTCCTTGCACTGTGAGGTCTTTAAAATTAAAGGGAAAATGTGTCAAAAAGATAAAGCAATATTTAAACTATAGCTATGTTCTAATCTAATTTTCCTTTAATTCTGATGAGTCTAGCTGTAACTAAGCATTAACAGCACTTACTAATAAATATAAGAATTTGATGGAATGGGTGGAAGGAAGAGAGAGATAGGCGCAGACCAAAAGAAAGATATAGGGGAAAAAAATAAAAATAAAAGAATCATTATGTCACGTGCAGATTCTTGAAAAACATTGATTGATCTTAAATGAAATGGAGGAGTTAGTGGTGCCAACACAATGACTTTCACATTTATTAGCTCTATTCTCTATGGTCATTAATTGGTCAACCTAATTCTTAAAACTTGCTGCACCCCTAGTAAAAAGTGATTCTCATCGTCTTGCTCGTCAACTGATCTCTTTGTGCTCAGTAACTTTATTCTCAAATAATTAGACCTCTTCCTTTGCTTTGGAATCACACTTTTTACACTACTGAGAAGCACCAGTTGGGATTGTCATACGCATACTTTCACTTTAAGTTTATGAACGAAACAAAGCACTTCAATCAGCAGAACATCAAGACATGGTTTAATGAAAATCATCGACTATTCCTTACCCTAGTATTTTCTGCAGATTTATATCTCCAGATAAAAAGTTTGCGACCGCCTACAAGCCATGCCCATCCAGATGGATCAATACAAGCTGTGATTTCTGTGGTGCTGCCTTCAATTTTTTTAAATAAAAGAATAGAATATTGCTACAAGTATCATATTAATAATATTACATGGAACTCATACAAAGACATTCCAGAGCATAAAAATACAACAATACTTTCACATTCTCTCCTTCTTTAAAATAAAAATCACAAAGTGGTCTAACTAAAAAAGTAAAACAATAAAAATAAAAAACACAACATATTATCGTCATTACAAATTTGTTATAGGAATATGAGTTGGTTAATTTTCTAGTTCAAGTAGGTCAACACAACAAAAGGGTATATCAATGACAGAGCAACCGCCCTTCTGATTCAACATTAAGAAATCATATTTCTTTAAAGAAACCATAAAATTAAAATAAAGAATACAACAAGAATGATACAACCTCCTTTGCTGTACCCAACCATGAGTTACAAGTGTGTGTATGCATTATAATACAGCAATGGAAAAAAAATTATTTATTGAACTGGCAAGACACTAACTGAAAAATAACACATATAGATTTGAAAATGGTACTTACGGTCTGATAAAGTTAGAGTGTCTGTAATCAAGACTGGTAGTGACAAACCAAATGTCTCTATGCTGAACTTTGAAGGTGTGTCTTGCACAATTTGACTTGTATGAAGAGCTTGGCTATCTAGATGAGACTTCTTCCTGCAAAGACATCATATTCAGTCAAATAATAATCACTCATACTTGTATTTTTTTTAAATTGACTCACTTCCAATTTACATATATTTGTCCCTCTTCAAAATTACTACTCTACCTGTCCAAAGTCAAAGTGACTACCTCCACTTAACAATTTAACATTGTGGACACAAACTAAAATACCTCCCAAGACGACCACTGCTTCAGATCTTTCCCTCTAACTATGTAGTCACCTTCTTTCTAGTTGGGGAATGTTTTTGTCAATTAAAATAATAAAACAAGTAATCTGTTCTATCTACAGTACAGTAGTAGTAGTAGTAGTAGTAGTAGTAGTCTACATGTATGTATAGTCTATTCACTATTCTATCTACCCGCTTTATACTTTATACTTTATCAGCACTTGGACGTCCACTTGTGTTAGTTGGTTATAGTTATAGTACAGTCATAGTGGGCAGTTCACCATATATTATTAATATTATATTATTATAATTATATAGTTATAGTATAGTTCTAATTCATTAGCTTAAAATAATAAAACAAATTTTGGCTGGTCCATCTTTCCTTCTTGCTCTTGCTCTTACTTTTAATTTCCATTTTCAATTAGACCTATTAGCTATATAAATATAGCACTATATAATATAGCAGTTTTCCCACCATACTAGTACTAGTATACATACAATTACAATTGTTGTGTAAGTGAAATTGTAAAAGTAAAAGGGCAAGGGCAGGGCTTCAGGCTGACTTGGGCTTTGGGAATCTATTTAAATTTATAATCTAACAAGTAACACTAACACTAACAACATCAATACATTTTCATTTACAATGAACAAACAAAAAGTAAGTTGTAACTTGTAGATAATAATAATTGTAACACTAACACTAACAAACACTAACAACACTAAAACAAGTAATGTAGCACAAGAATTTAGATAAGAAAGAAGAAGACTCGATTTAGTTAGAATTCTGCATTAATATTACATAATATTAGTCAAAGTTTGTCCTTTCGTGGAAGATTGGACGCCAAGCCAAAGCGAGCCACAATAAAATACATACACAGTGGTAGTTTATGGCATGAATAGTGGATGAAATGTTCATTATGAGTATGAGTATGAGTTTCTGTCATATTTTTATATTTTTGAAAATGACCGAACCTCGCACTTCGCGGTGTGTCTCTGCCCCCAAAACGTCGTTTTCCCACTGGAGTTTTATCACCTAAAGTGATATCCGAAAATCTTGAGTTGAACATGGTAATGTCTCACTAAACAAGCTTCAGCTGAGATATCTTGATCATGTGTTATTGTCTTTTGTCCCCCTTCTATTTAATTATTTGTGGTGCCGCTTTCGATTTTAGAGAAGGGTTGTTTCTCTTTCGCAAAGTGCGGCCCGGAAGTTCATTCAATTATAAATTCGGTGTTGGAGCTCATTCAATGTGAAAATAACAATCGGTTGATAGCTACTATATATATTGCTAGGACTGATTCTGTAACCTGAAGTTGAAAGCCTCCGGAAAGATTTTTTCAGTTTTGTCTTGTTTGAAGTAGACGTCTAGTCTAGTGAAGTCTAGGCCTCTTGCTGAAGCTGCTGTCTATCTTATTTTGAAAGCAGTGATAGTCTAGACATATAAAGTGTCAGCTTCAACTTCAAGCGTGTAGTCTGTAGTGTTTAGTTAATCATCATATTATTATATTGTAATAATATTGTGTATTGTTGTGGCAGTCAGTGTTGTTTGGTGGCAGAGATTTGTTGGTATTTTAATTGTTGTGTAGTGATGATGAAGATACACTCTACCGAAGTAGACTAGACCACTTAGACCTATCTAGATGCTAGATAAATTTTATTTTGAAGGGAATTGCGTGGAGGATTTTTCCCAGAACAGTACAGTGACAGACTACCATATAATTATAATATATAGACTATAGATTTAGATAGATAGTATTAGTATTAGTGTTAGACTAGTACTAGTTAGTAGTAGTAGGATAGGACGGATTGGCAAATTAAATTCAAATGAAAAAAAAGGAGAGAGATGTTCCTTTTTACTCCGGAGAAAAATATAAATATAATAATATTAATAGACCAAGATAGACATTTTTTCTGCCACAAATCATGAAGTTCATTTTTATTTTATGTACTTCATTCTTTTATTATGCATACTGTGATGATAGTGAAGCCTTCATTCAGAATGACTTGCATCGTAATTTGGCAATAACCAAATTGAGTCCGTTTTATGAAGGTAAATGAAGAAATTTTTTATCATAATAATTATAACAATGATGATATAGAAAAATCTAAGTTAGTGGTGAATTTGATTGAATCACAGAGGGGAAAAACATGCTTTCACACACATCAATAGACTCTTAGGATGCCTACGCTTTCTATTACTTAAATGCGCCGTACCTTGCGGAGCCTTTCTTTTCATATATATGGCTATTCATATAGAACTTTTTCCCGCTCTTCTCCTCTTGCTTTGACCCTGGCTTACCTTGTTTTGTGTCATGTGCTCCTGTGTGTATAAATCACTGTACCAAATTATCCTACCATTTAGGAAGTTTATAAAAAAATATATATATTATTGAAGAATATCGAGTTCTGCTCGGATCTTGTCCTAATTTTTGGTCCCCGATTTCAAAAATGCCATCAGATTTTGAGTGCGGTCAATTCCCATGAAGATATTGGACATGGAAAGTTGGTCCAGTTAGGCCCAGTGACGTCAGACAGACATCCTGACGCCAGGTGTTCGAGGCCCGGCTCAACGACGGTCGGGTGATGACGGGTCACGACAGTACAAAAAAGCAGGAGTAGGAATTACAACTTCATTCCTACGAAAAAAAGAGTCGCCTTCGAATGCTTTGAAAAGTTTTCTACGTGTTCAGAGATGCCAACTAGTACGAAAAATACATATTTTATACACAAAAATATCGCCATTACGAAAGATACGCAGATCGGTAAAAAATATGCGAAAATACGCATTATCCCAGCCGTGCCGTTTCTATTTCGTATATTTTAACCGGACTACTAAACTGCTATCCCGCGTGTCGTGATAATCATCGCTGGGCGGATCGTTGTTGGTTGTCCGTATCGAATACGCTATTCATGGACAGTTTTGTTACTTTAATCATATTATCGGTATTCGACTTGAGGAAGAGCGATACTAATTATATTATATTCAGTTTTTACCCCACATTTTTAAAATAAAATACACATTTTTTTGTGCCATAGTACACCAAAAAAATATTAGAGGTTGGCATCTCTGCGTGTTGATCAAGTTCTCTCTGTTAACTGCTTCAGGTATTATTGAACCCCTATGACGAGACACATATATATATATATATACAAGTTAAACTTGATTGCTGTTAACATTTTAAAAGTAATTTTTATGGCTATGTGTAAGTATAATGATATTTATTTCTATTTCCTCAGCAAAGTCTGTTTGTCCTGGAAGATACTGTGGGCATCTGAAAGATGATGAATCATGTGGTGTAAGTGTTTCAGAAAATACACAAATTTGTACACTTTTTGTTGTAATGGTGTGTATTTTGGTTTGTAAAATACTATTTATATAGATATGTGGGTTTCGGGCTTCTGGACTTTTTCAGATTTAGAAGGCTCTGCCCCACAAGTCCTATAGGATCAGAGATCTGCTTTAACTTTAAACATGAGGTGTTGTCATCTCTATGACTTTACCTTGATATGATGTCATCTAATGGGAGTAACTTTTTTAAAAAACTTTTTTCAGCTCCACTATAACATCACTTGGCTAAAAGTGTTTGTTTGACACAATCTGGACTAGGAATGGTAACATGAGCAACACTCTCTTTGGTGTAACCCATATTATTCTGACCTCACAAATTTACTCTTTGGTTTTAGAATGAGTGTGCCAGCACAGACATTAGAATTATTATTTTTCCCTCTTTTTTTTTTTTTTTCTTGTCAGAGATCATGACCTCTGAATCTTTTTTGGGGGTTCATGATTTGATCTTGTAATCAACCCTACCTGTAGGAAATGCCTTCAATCGTTAATCCTTATTTACTCAGGCCTGTCCCAGAGGTTATGCTCCAGATGAAAAATCATTATGCTCCAAATGTGATGGAAGTCCGGCTTTCTATGATTGGCTGTACCTGGGTTTCATGGCGCTTGTCTCGCTTGTTTTACATTGGGGATTCATAGATCTTCTATCTCGTCCCAAAAGGTAAAGTTGTTGATTTAGGTCCGACCAGATGAATAAGATTGAATGATGTTGTTTTAAATAAAACTAGTTTTATATTTATATGAGCTGCTAGTTGTAGTTGTATCATCTCTTATTGATGTAATAGACAAAATCATGTATGCCCTTCGTGCAAATGAAAATGACTAACAGGATGTTACTTTAAAATCAAATCTTTTGGAATACCCTTTGCTGATATGTTCCATCTTTTTTAAATATAATATACCACAACATCTACTATGTCAACATCATCAATTCCTAATCATTCAGATGTTACATTAAATGTTGCAGTGAGTAACTTTTATCACTTTCTTCTCCAGGTCAGTCCTTTCCCTGCACTTGTCAGCTTGCGTAGAATCTCTTCTGGCTGTAGGTCTGACATTGCTTCTTGTGGACCCGATAGGGGAGATGAATGTTCGTTCATGTCCAGTCAATCATTTCAGCGATTGGTACACCATGTTTTTCAACCCAACTCCAGACTACTACAATACCATCTACTGTACCCAAGAAATAGTTTATCCTTTGTGAGTTATGGTTTTTGGGGTTTATTATTTCCTGACGAACTGTTCTAATTTTTATATTCAGTTTGTATTCATTTTTTTTTTCATTCCACATACTCAGATTATTAGCCATCATTACAGAATGCCAACAATTTATTTTTATTTTACCACAGGACTGAAAGACGAAAACTGCCTTTCAAACAACTTTGTATTCACATGTGTGATAAGTCACTTTATGTTTTCTTAAATATGCTTTACTTCTTCTTCCTTTTGATTTCGATATGCCATTTATTCCATTAGCTTTTATCAAGACATTACCCCACCATCAACACCTTTTCAAACTTGTATAGATGATGATATTTGGATAAAAACTCATGCAATTTCAAGTCACATTAGAAGAAAGACATGACAGATTCCACTGTATCTTGAGGGGTTCCTTCAAACTTGCTGAAACATTAGCTTAGAATCTTGTCATGGCCGCTCACCCACACTTTCCAGATATTAGCTTGCTCTATGTTGCCCCTTTCCGATTGCAGATTCACTGTGGTGATCATTTACTACACATTATCCTTGGTGTTCATGATGGTGATTCGTCCGATTGTGTCATATAAGCTGCCTGGCTGTCAGGGATCTAGGTCTATCTATGCTGCATTATACTTCCTGCCCATCCTTATCCTTATTCATTCTGTTTTAGCTGGTGTAATATGTAAGTGATTTCCAATGTTTAAAATTTTTAAATACCCCCTCTATACCTTGTTTTAAATCTATTTTCAGTTAAAGTTTTGTTGATGTATATTTTTTGAATTAAGTGTCAGTCGATTAAGATGACTATTATTTTTCTTGTAATGAGCTGCTGAATATCTTCACACAATATTTGTCTCATTTTCAATAAAGTTAGAAATAAATCATACATAACACCCACTTTTGTAAGACTTAACTGGAAGGCATCAACATCATATTTCTTTCATGTTTTTCTCCTTGTGTAGAATGAATTGTCTTGGGCAATTTAGTATAATATATCTTGTCAATTTTGTGTGTGAAGTGTGATGAGCTGTAATAGAATGACTGTAAAATAGATACGCTGAATTTAAATTCCAAAGTTTGTTACTCATGTGTTGTGTTTTCTATTTCTATCCTGTTTGACTGTAGACTATGCCTTCCCGTATATCATTGTGGTGGTATCTGTTATTACAAGTGCTTGCCATCTGGCTACAGAGGAGGATCAGGTCAATACTTTCCTTTGGATTCATGTTACATTTTTAATTAAATTTTGGATGAAGTTTTTGCTAGCTATTGATTGTTCTTTCCATCAATATGACTTTTGGAACAGGACTATATTTTACAGCCAATAGCATGTCAAGGATACGCCCCCTTGACACCATCTTAACTTGGTGTTACCTTTTGCAGGTGTGCCTGTCACCAACACATAGCTGAGTGCTATCATTAAAAACTAATGTCAGGCCTTTGGCCAGTTAAAATAACTTTTAAGGCTAGCATAACATGTCAACTGTATCCACTCAGTCACTATGTACCTAGTACAAAGGAAAACGATGAAATGATATTGAATCATATAGTTTTTAATGATAATTGTAGCCTACAATCTCATGTACTATTTATTATGTGTCGTCTTACTAAACCAGGACTGTCATCTCATAGGATTATGTATGTTTTTGTGCAATTCTTTTGCCAGTGTATGCAGAAAAGGTGTTGAATTATTTGGTAAATTTTAGCCTGCATGCTTGACAGAATGTTTGTCATCTTATGCTTTTTCTATTGTAATATCAATTCTTTTATATCCTCCAGACAATGAAAGAGCTGGTGAAACAGAGCTTTATGGACATGCGTAATCTGACTATACTCATGGGTCATTGGATTCTCCACGCCTATGGAATCATCGCCATCACTCAATTAGCCCAACCTACCTTCCATGTTGCCCTCATAGCTCTCATCCCCTTTCCCACCATCTTTTACATTTTGACTGTGCGATTCACTAACCCTGCTTTATATTTTCCATTCAGGCCATGTGTGTTGCAGGGTATGTAATCGTTATTTTGAGGGTTTTAAAATTATTTTATCAGCTCTAATACAACTATCCAGGGATGTCATTTTTTCTGTTATTGATATTATCATGTGGATGTGTTTTTCTCTAGCCTTTACTCAGGTAATGTATTGTATGGAGGCGGGATGGCCAAGTGGTTAGGGCAGCTGACTCACACTGCAAAGGACGTAGATTCAAATCCTATCCCAGTCACCTCATTGTTTTTCTTCGCAAAGACTTTACTCCAACTGCCTCACTCGACCCGGAAATGGGTACCAGCTTACAGCTGGGGAAGCAATCTGCAATAGTGCCCTATCCGGAACGTTGAATAAGGAGCATATTTTAGTTCTTGCCTCAGAAGAAGTCGATTGAGAGCTGAAGAGTTATGTGTATTTGTTTTTAACCCATACTTGAAATGAGACAGAATAACCCATAAAAATATGTCACTGTTTTAAAGTTTTTATAAAATACACACAATAATATGTACAGTAGTCGATTAACAGCTTGAATAAGTTAATTAAAGCATTCGATTGTCTACTCGCAAATACTCAAAGTAAGGTTTTTATGTCCCTATTCCAGATAGATGTCTGATGACCTGTTATTGTACGTTGAAAATGGCCATGACCTTATGTTAGTTTCTCTTCTCCACCCTCTTTAAAAAAAATTGTATTTCAGTTGTTTGTGCTAAATTATGGCTATTTTCATACTAGGGCAGGCAAAGCACTTTCACAGACTAGGCACATCACCCGGCAATTCAGGCTGAGTTAATAATTATGTGAATACAGCCAATTTAGAGTATTGTAATTATTAAATATTTGAATGTCTTGTTTCATTTAAATAAGTGAGAAATATGTGAAATTTTGTTGCCATGATTATTCATGTTTGTTAATGCATGTATGTATGATTTAATAAATAAACCTTTTTCATGCGTAAAGAATCAATTTTGTCTGTTGTTAGTGTTAGTCTTTGTTGTTCATATTCTCAATGTTACTTCTGCAATAACTATCGACTGCCAG
This sequence comes from Dirona pellucida, assembly GCA_030265205.1. NCBI lineage: Eukaryota > Metazoa > Mollusca > Gastropoda > Nudibranchia > Dironidae > Dirona > Dirona pellucida. The sequence continues at coordinate 3,319 of JARDUL010282289.1, read as the reverse complement.
AGTGAATTCAAATTCTATTCAGTATCAATTTTCATTTGTCGAAGGAAAAGGAGGATCAAATAAATTTTTGTTGTCCTTTTCCTCTTCCCTTTCATTTCTGCCCACTATCCATGTAGAGGGGGGGGGGGGGGGGGGGGGGGC
>JARDUL010282178.1:0-14311 GCA_030265205.1 Dirona pellucida | reverse complement strand
TACACATGGCCTGATACAGAGCTGGAAAAATTATGGATCAAGATTTTTAAGGCAAGCAGGGGATCAGCCCACTGTGCTAGTTGGTAACAAAACAATTATAATTCTTATCCAATATCATGACATTGTTGCCGTTAATTCATGTACATGTGTGCTGATATAAATTTTTCGTTTTCATGAAATTGTCTGTAACTGTAATGTGTGAAATGACTATGTGGAAGGAAGAGAACAGAGTGAATAGTGAATGGAAGTTTGAGCTTCGAGAGTAACTGTTTTGTACCAGTACCATACAAATTATGCAATCAATCAAACGTGCCGTTTTTGGACAATCAAGATATATCTTTTATCTTATCTTATCTCATTAATCGAGGAGACTGAATAACAACATCTATATTTTTGGTCATGCCCAACAATGATGATAGTTTCCTCATGTTTCACATTAGAGCTAGATAATATAGAAAGTTTAATAAAGACATATATAACAACAAAAAACGCCCAAAAAAAGCTACTACTACTACCTACTACTACTACTCCGACTACTACTACAACTACAACTACAACTACAACTGCTACTGCTACTACTGCTGCTGCTGCTGCTGCTGCTACTTCTACTGCTACTGCTGCTACTGCTACTGCTACTGCTACTGCTACTGCTACTGCTACTACTTGGATAAAATGTTCCCTTCATTATTACATAAAATTAAAAGCAAGGTGACTGACCTGGTCGGCTAAATCCAGGTCATAGCGGTGGAAGCGGAACTTGTAGTTCTGGTGACAGTGCACCGCTCCGTACAACTGTTCTATCAAGTAGACCACAGAGTCGTGGTCCACCCCGTACATGTTCCGCCCCGAGATGCCGGCGTAGGAAAGCTGTTTCATCCTGGCCGCAGCCCTCACGTCCTTGACCTTCTCCACCACCTGGTTCCACGCATCTGGACGTCAAGTCAAAAGAAATTGGGAAACATTTTAATTGCAGTGTTCATGATGGCTTCCACTTCCATGTTTGATTCTGTACTTGCATGTAACTCAAAAATAACTAACCAAGGCAAATTTAAATTTCATTAAATACATAGATGACATCACTATCACAAGTCTAATTAACAATATTATTATTATACTCTATATTTTCACTAGTGTCAACACAGCTTCGGCAGGTGCTATACTATTGTACATAGATATAGTAAATAGATATAAAAGGAATATGTTAGAGGCTTATAAGAGACAAAGACAAAACAAACCAAGTGACATTTCGGCCAAAGGCCTTTGTCACGCGACACAAAGTGTCAGTAACACTAAAACATCAAAACAAGACAAAAGATTAAGGGCCAATGCCTCTGTAACGAGGAATGAATGGTGTAGGGCAAATGAGAAAGGAGCAGATCAAAGAACCATATTAAGAAAGTAAGACAAATGAACAGATGGGAAGTAGAAATCGATGAAAAATGAACATGAAAAAAAAAGAACCTTAAAATTTAAAAGAACAGCCCCACAAAATGTGTCTCCTTATATTTTTCACTTATTGTACAAGTACTTTAAATTAGATATAAGAGGAATGTGCAAGAGGCTTCTTGAAAGACGAGGACAAATAAAACAACCCACTTTCGGCCAAAGGCCTTTGTCAGGGGACACAAAGTCACAGTGACAGTAACACTAAAACATCAAGACAAGACAAAAATGTCAAGGCCAATGCTTCTACAATTACAATGCCTCTACTTTAAATTACCTTCCATAGTATCCCCCTGACAAGAAAACCCGTCGTCACTGGTAATTTCAAACTTCAACCTGTTCTCACTGCCCGGACGCAACCCTTTGGCCTTGACATTGCCGCCACCGCCACCCTGGGGTTTTTCCCCCTTCCCATGGTCAAGGTTGAGGGGCGTGGCCACGACCTCTTCCTCCAACGAGGGCTGGGGCAGGCTGGATTCCATTTTCTTGTGATGAATGAGGGGATGGGCACCGCCTAGAGAACCTGGTCAAATCAATGAGGAGGGGTGAGGACTTAGGTAGGTATCTTGTGGACATCATAAGGGCAATTTTTATTTATTACCTATCTGTATATTTCATTCCATAAAGTTTTTCTTATCTTTAACTTTATGTTTATTTCATACAGTATTTCTAATCTAACAATGAGAATATGTTTAAATCTGAACTATTTTATTGTCATATTCATAGTGTTGTGACAAGAGACTGAATAGTTGGTTACACTATACTTTACTCATGGTCATGGGAGCTAGAAGCTTGGAAACTCAACTTTTTTTTAAAGTCAAAAACTCAACTTGACCAGAGATAAAAGCGTCAATTGAGAATAGGTGGGACTAAATCGGCTGGCTGGCCGATAGTAGCAAATGCCGGATGGACGCTTTAAAAAAAATCCGGAAATGAAAAATTGCGAAGGTAGAAAAAGCTTGAAAAATGGCATGAGAGGACAACTGGCATCCATGTTTACTATCCACACTCAAATTTGCCCAGGTGGCAGCTCTCAGTTGTCCTATAACTGAATAGTAACCACAAGGGTAACAGCGAAGTGTTTACTGGTAAATCATATGGACCTCATGGTACACTGCTGTCCAATTTACTGGTAAAGGTATTTGGATGCAGTGGGCTCATCACCTACTCATCTTTAATTCCTGATGCAGAGTCTTTCTAGCCATGTGTTAGGTGATGAGTGGTGCAAGTCCTCATTGACATTTGGATTAATTCCATTTGTTATGTGCACCCTTCAGAGCTTGACATATTATGGCTGGTCCCTACACTGCTTTTTGCGGTATAAAGGGGACTCGATAAACAAACAAACTCAAATCATTGTACCACTTGGTCACACATAAACAAGTCACTTCTTACCTTTCATCTGTCTTGGCCTTTGATTGGGTCCTCGTTTCTTCCTTTTCTTCTCTTGGTTCTCGTCAATCTTCGGCTGTGCAGCGTTCATCTCACTCTCCCCCCTGGCTCCGTTGTTCACACCCATGCTCTTCCTCTTCAGCATCTTCTTCTTCATCATGTGTTTCCTCAACTGGGTCTTCACCTCCACCAGCGAGCAGAGGGTCTGCGGGGTGGGCTTCTCCGTTTTCCTTTTGGGCGTGGGAAAGCTGGCCCGTTTGTGAGGAGAACCGACGGGGCCGTTGGTCTGTTGCAGTCTGGGATGTTCCAGCAATGATTGCGACTGTTGGTTGGATGGCTGGGATGAGTCAGCAGCAGTCAGGAAAGTAGGTAAGTGGTATCTGTGGTCTAAGGATGGTTTATTGGATGGCATCGTCGACGAGGAGGAGGAGGAGGAGGTGGTAAGCTGGATAGGGTTTGAATTGGTGGTCGGGTACGGAGGATATTGAGACGCCTGATTGGTGCCCAGCAACGCCAGGATGTCCGATAATTTTCCGGTTTGCGACGTCGCGGGCGGTATTCGGTGGCTGGGATTGGCTGGGTTACTGTACAAGTTTGGATCCCTCGAGCTGACCGAGGAAGGCAATTCTACATGGCGCCGTTTGGCATCCAATCCCATGTCAACGTTTGACAGCGACAGAGCCGTGGCAGCCTGCTTCCTCTTTTGGGCTTGGGAGCTGTGGACCAGCTTGAGTGGCCGTCTCATCTGATGGCCCTCTGGGATGAAATTACGCCAGCCTCGTTGTGAGGTCAGAGTGTTTGTTTCCGTCAACGGAACAGAGCTGTTGTTGTTATTGTTATTCAAAAGCGCGTAATTACTGGATGGCGGTATTCCTACTGATGACGAAGTCGTCGTCGTCCCAGTTCCACTGCCACCAGCGGCCGAGGTGTTCATGGAGTTGACAATGTAGTCTTCGTCAATAAACACTCGCAGGACTTTCTTGGGACCGTGGGCCGTTTCTGTGATGATGGGTCTGACCTCTACTCCTGGTATGGACTTCTTATCACGATTCGCCAGAGCAGTCTTGACCAGCTCCATGATGGACCTTGACCGCTCCTGGTCCAGCGAGGAGGATTGGAACAGGGACTGGAGGTTGGTGGAGTTGAGTTCAAAACTTCCCATGTAGTTTATCTGCTGTTGGGACGCAGCAGCGATTTTGAGGTTTGGTGCAGCCGTAGTGGCGGTGGCAGTGGCAGTTGCTGAAGTGGTTGTGGTGCTGTGTGTGGTAGAGGATTGGCCAACAGCCTTCAATTTCTCCTGGGGCAGCAAAAGTGACTGTGACGAATAGCTCTGTGGTAGATATTGCTGTTGTTTGTCCTGAAGATTCCTATGCGCAGGTGACAACAAATTGTGACTTTGTTGTGACAAAATACTTGATTGCAGTTGGAGTTGGTTTTGAAGAATTTGCCTTTGGATCTGCTGTTGTTGTTGCTGCTGTTGTTGTTGCTGGTGTTGTTGTTGGTGCTGTTGCTGTTGTTGTTGTTGTTGTTGGTGCTGTTGCTGTTGTTGCTGTTGTTGTTGCTGTTGTTGTTGGTGCTGTTGTTGTTGTTGTTGCTGGTGCTGTTGCTGACATAGCGATGAAAAGGTTGAGGAAGTGGTGACAGGTTTTAACACTGGAGACACATTGAGTGGTGACAAACCACACGAGGGCCCTGCAGCACTAATGACATTGCTAGTCATCCATTGGGGTTTTTGTGGAGATGATGAAGTACTGAAGTTGATATTTGGATGTTGTTGCTGTTGCTGTTGCTGTTGCTGTTGGTGGTGGTGGTGGTGGTGGTGGTGGTGGTGGAGCTGTGACTGTGTGTGCTGCATCTGTTCATTGTGCAGTTTTGAAGGTGACGCACTAAACGTCTGCATTGTAGGTGAAGTGTTAGACTGCCCCAGAGACGGTATCTGAAGAGTCTGCAAAACCTGCGGCTGGTGCAGCTGTTGTGGTGGTGGTAGCATACCAGGCAAGTAAAGGGTTGACTGGCCGCCACCCATGAGTGGCTGCGAGGCTAGCATGACCGGTTGACCAGTGTTGAGGGCAATCCCACCCGGTAGAACTGATCCAGCGTTGAGAGATTGAAGGCTGAGTTGTGAGGCCAGAGACAGTCCAGGGTTTCCAAGAGCCAAGAATGACATGGCAGCGTTCTGTCCAGCCCCTGGTATGAACGATCCGGGCGGGAGGCCAGTCTGAATGGTAGGAAGGGCTGTCTGGGTGGAGTAAGGAGTCTGTTCAGGGGAAAAGGCGGCCTGCGCCGGAGACAAAGCCGCCTGGGCCGTCTGCAAGGGCTGATTCAAGTTATTCTGACACTGAACTAGAAGCTGAGGGGGGCTGGCGTGTTGCTGTAGCATGACTCCGGCCGTCGACTGGGGGGAGTTCTGTAAGGGCAGAGACGGTTGGTGTAGCTGGGGTAGGACCATGGCGGCTTGGGACGTGAGGCCCTGCAACATGGTTGAACCCGGCTGGGCGTGGCTGGGGATGACCACACTGGGGCCCTGCAGCTGGTGACCAAACTGGTCCGAGGCCCCTGGCTGGGGGTTGGACGGTCGTAGGTAGTAGCGGCCGGGCGTGACTTCGGCCACGACGAAAGACGGAGGTGCCAGAGTGGATATGCTTGGCTTGGGTTGGCAATTGAAAGTGGCCATGGAGTTGGGGGATGAGTAGGCCGGAGTTAGTCCCAGGAGCTGAGATGGCGTTTGTGGTAGAGAGATGCTCACTGTAGGATGTGGTAGTGTTTGGGGTAAAGAGATAGTGACTGTAGGATGAGATTGTGTTTGCGGTAGAGCTATGCTAACTGTAGGATGAGATTTTTGTGTTTGTGGTAGAGACATGTTCACCGAGATAGAACCGTCTCTGGCAGTTGGACAGTGTGGTGATTTTACAAAGCCGGAAGAATCACGTGTCTGTAGAGGAGTCGCTGAAAGGCGTGGTTCCAGTACTGGTGTGGGCTGGAGGTTGTAACTGTTTTCAGGAGATTGCAGGCCAATAGCCTCTCCAATAATGACGTCGTCGTCGTCGTCGTCTGCCTCGCCAACCATGTTGTCCTCCTGAACACTCCTTTGCACTTTGGAGGACGCTTCCCGAACTATGACTGCGCTTTCCTTTACAGGGCTGTTCTTACTTTTAACTTTGCTGCCGTCCTCGTCATCTCGACCATCCTTTCCGTTGTTCAATTTTGGAAGTGAAGATTCGTACCCATCATTAGACGTCTCAGAACTGAAGTCGTCGCTTTGGATATCGTAAGCGGCCGACATAGAATCCGGACTGCCAGATCTGGATAGAGCTGGTGTTGAACTTTCCTCACTCACTTTTAATATCTCTTTGCCAAGCCCTGCTTTTCGTTTGGACGCTTCGGCACTTTCGTGATTATGTAGCTCGGCATTCTCGTCACCTTTCGGTCTATCACAGTCGTCAGTCAAACCCTTTGTGGTGACAGAAACTTCGTTGTGAGACGGGTTCACATCTATTGCAGTTTTGCGCAAAAGTTCTCCAATTTTCTGAGCAGCTTCCACGTTTGGAGAACGCACGATGATGCGCAACTTTTGTCCTTTGCATTTCATGGCATCGGTGACGTGTTTTGGGAGCACACTTTGGAGGTCTGTGTTTGTGGTCGGTAATTGAAACGTAGAAACCATAGGCTGCTGTTCACGGCGACTGCTCTCTTCTTCATCATCATTGTCATCGTCGCATGTGAGGTCTATTACGTCACTTTGACCGTTACTCCCTGACCCTTTCACTTTGCTCAAAATGCTTTCACGACATATTGGCAAAGTTCGTATTCTCCCTTTCTTCTCTTCCACGTTTCCAATCTGATCTTTTTGAGTGGCATCCGAGTCTTGCGTCACATTGAAGCCACTACCACCTTGGGTGGTTTCCAACTGGCTCCCAATCTCTTCCCTGCTCCTGTCATTAACGTCCTTTTCTTTAACTCCTTCTTCAGGTCTTGACGCAGCATTTTGGTCGTCTTCATTTCCAGCCGGCACCACCAAGCTTTTCTCTTCGGCCTCGGGCGAAAAAGACTTCCTGTCTGTGTGATCACCACAAGCCGCCTCTTTCTCTCCTGTCTTGACTTCACCCTTCTTTCCTTCCTCCTCTCTCTCTCTTTCCGGGAAAGGATGAATTCTCGGACGACCTCTGCCTCTTTTGACCTTGTTCACCTCTTCCTTGCCGTGCTCTTTCACCTTTGTGAAGGCTGTTTCTTCTTTTTCCTCTTCCCACTTCGCCTCCACCTTGTCACCTTTCAACACGGCCAAGTATTCGTTCAGCTTGGCACTCCTGTTGGAAGATCTTCGACTCCGTCTTAATGGCGATACGACTTGATCATCCCACTCAACCTTTCCGTCCGTCGTCTTCTCACAGGACAGATTTAAACTACTCGAGTCGTCCACGGCAACACAAACCGCTGCATCTACTTCATCATTGTCATTTTCATTCTTATCATCAGCATCACTTTTTTCAGCTGACCTACACTTGTGTTTGTCGACATCAATCTCTTTCTCAGCATCCATTGCTTCAGAAACGGTCCTTTCTTCATTTGCACAATCAACATTCTCAGTTGTTTCCTCATCAACATTCTCAGTTGTTTCCTCATCAACATTCTCAGTTGTTTCCTCATCAACATTCTCATTTGTTTCCTCATCAACGTCATCATCACAATCATTGTCCTTCTCAGCCCTCTGCGTGTGTTGCTGACGTGTCCTAACATGGATCTCAGAGCTCTTCTTTCTCCGTTTTTCACTTCCCACATCTTCCGGCTCTTTCCTCTCCTCACCCGCTTCCTGTGCCGTCGTGGGTTGCTTACTACCACCACTAGACAGCCTTGAACTTGATCTGAGCCCAGGTGTACGCTGTGACGGACGTTTGTCCTCTTTGGTGCTGGTATCGCCTTGAGTCTTAGTAACAACTTTGCCCCCTTTGCCAATCTCAGGTGACAGATTGGCTGCATCAGGCTTTGGTCCTTTCTCACCGGCCGAGAGTCGAGTTGATTTCTGGCAGTCCACAGACAGCCTTTGACGAGAATGTCTCGTCCTGCCAGCCACCCCTTTCACTTCATCGTTTTCATCCACCAGAGGATCCTCTTCATCCTCCTCCTTCACGCTGTCTCCCTCTTCCTCAGCGGAGCTCTCCTCTGTCTCCACCCACCATATCCTCTTCTGCCGTTTCCGTTTCAGTCTGGCCGCATCCATTGTAATTTCTTCCAGCGGTGACGGGCATGAAATCTTAACGCCCTTCGCAGACTCCGAGTCTACGTCTTTCTTCACCCCACCGGACATGATACTCAACTTCCAGCCGGCCGCGGCCTGACCCGGACTCTTTTTGTCCCGCCTCGGAACGGCGGCCATTGCTGTTGGCGATATCCGCGGCTGGAGCTTCATGGCGGTGACGCACTCCGTGTCCGAGTTGGGGGACAGGGGTGTGTCAAGAGACCTCCGACTGACCAACCCGACAGCTTCCAGCATTGTTTCTTTGGGCGACGCCTTCTCCTCCAATTTACCACCGTCTTTGTGGGACATGACGGAGGAACAGGTGGAGCCATCTGGTGACGTGGTGGATTTGGACCCGGACTCACGGTGCCTCACTTTGGCCAGATGTGCCGGGGCTGCGTTCCGTTGACTCAACGTACTCCTACGCAGAGATCTCTTGGAATCCTGGCTGTGGATACTGCTACCGTCGTCGGAGAAGTCTCGGACAGAGGGAGAAAATTTGGTGTCTTTGAAATCGTCAGTGATGATGATGCTAAGAGGCTCGTTGACACCCACAGAAGGTGTGGATGAATTTGGACTGGTCTTCATGTTACATCTCCTTTCTGAATTGGAATCAAGTCTAATATCACTTTTCTGTCCATTGTTCGACACTTTTGCAGCTGAAGAAGCAGTACTTCTCGTATCTCTGATAACGGGGGTTTCCTCGTCATCACTCGTACTGACCTCAAAGTCACAAACTTTGACATGCGCTTCATAGCTCTCGTTGGTTCGGTAAATCCGCCGGCATTTCTCACATTTGTACGGGCCAGGGTCAACGGGGAATTTCCTTGTTCCACTTTCCGTTTTCAAATTTACTGATGCGTTCTCCCTCAGACGTCCGTGCAATGCTCCGGCTTCACCTTCGCTGGGACTGTCAAACACGTTTTCATTACCACTACTCTCCTCTTTCAGTGTCTCTGTCTTCACTCCCTCTTTTCCTTCATCCAACGTCTGCTTTTGACACTCTTTTCCACCTTCACGAGCCAAAGAACCTGATTTCTCCTTGACATCTTTCACATCCATGTCTTTCTCTTTGCAATCCAAATCTTGTTTGTCACAACGCCTTTGCTTGTCATCAACAGCTAATTTTTGTCTTCTTTTCCTCTCAATTCCTTTGTTGTCGTTATCCGAATCACTTTCTTCCTTAATCTCAATGACAACTGCTTCTTTTTCCTTTTTCCCATCTAAGTCATCATTACCACCATGTCCCTCCATAACTTCTCTTTTTCCTGGAATTATTCCCTTCATAACCACACCATCTTCTTCAATCGTCTCAACTGTTTCTTCACTTTTCTTTGTTTTCATATCCCCGTCATGACTATTCGTCTCACCACAGACAACAAGGTCTTTCTTTGCCTCAACACATCCTTTTTCACCTTGTGCTGCTCCTCCTCCTCCGCACTCTAAATCCCCTCCATGAGAACTGTCTTCAAACTTCTTCAAATTTGAACTTCGTCGTCTCAAGGGATATTCCTTCAAAGCCAGTGACGAGTCCACATCATTTCTAGACCCACCAGCCCTCCTACTACTTTTTCCATCACTCTCACACTCACTACTGCTGGGTGAGTTTTCCCACTTGGAATCCTTTTTGTTCTCTTTCACTGCATCTCTCTCATTCCTAAGCTGTTTGGCGCCACCACATTCGTCGTCAGCCACAAGTGAAACATTTCTCACCGTACCAACATCATCATCATCTTTATCATTATCATCTGAAACCATTCTTTCAGAGGCTTCAGAGCAATACATCGTCGTTGGGCGATGGGTTGAAGATATTTCAGCGTCAGCCTCTTTTTCGAATGAACTTGACACCGATTCACTCAAATCTTTTGGGGAAATCCTCTCTATTGCCTGTGAATCTTTGTCAACATCAATACACAAATTAATACTGTTACCGTCGTCATTGGTTCGACTATCCCCACCACTCTTCAAAGGAGAACTCGCCATTTTAACTTTCTCATTCCCTCCAACATCATCATCATCATCATTCGCTGTTTCATCAAAACTCAAATCATCCAGAACCAGATAATCACTCTCTTCGTCTGTCGTTACCAAAGCAGTCCGTAGTCTTGATGTCTCATCACTACTGCTGCTTTTTGGTTTTATCGCGTCTGATTGCGAGGATGAGATGGAGGAGGTACCAGTCGTTTGCTCTTTGGAGAGCTTAGATGTCACGTCTTCCACTTGATTCATCATGCTTTCTAGGCCACCAATGTTACCACAGCAAACTGCTCCATCGTCATCATCATTATTCTTAGCAACAACAGCATTATCACAAGCGGCATTACAAATGTCTGAGCTGGTGACCTTTTCAGTAAGGTCAGCCACCACTTCAAGTTTGTCCTCGTCCAAATCTGATTCATCGGGTACCACAATCTTAAATCCCAAACTGTCATCATCATGATCATCATCGTCGTCAAAATGGCCACTGACAGCTTCAGGTGAATGCCCTGATCTTGGATAATAAGATTCATCACCCGTTATCATCGTTGATTCAACATGACCATTTTTCTCTTTTGAGTCCAATTTTTTGGGCCTTTCTTCAACACTGCGCGATTGCGTTTCTGATGGAAACAGACAACCTTTACTCTGCTCACTTTCCTCTTTCATCTCGGTTTCATTCTCCCTCCCTGAAACTTGCTTGTCCTCTTTGCCTACACCTTCGATTCTATCTTTACCATCAAGACGGACGTTGTCCTCCTTCGTAGAAAATTCATCCAGACGCACCGAAGACGTACAAACATCTCCATGTTCCAACAATACTGTCTGCGTAACCTCACACCTTTGTTGACCCTCGGAGTGGAGAGTACCTAACGGAGAAGATTTTGACGGCGCTGGTACGACACAATCATCGATAGAGGGGGCTGGATTAAAGGTGAGAGCATTATCATTATGGCAACAGGTGTTCGTAGGCATGATCAAATCACCAGACACTTTGGGATCCTCTTGTTTCTTGGCATCCTCTCCCACTTTGTTCTGCTCATCCTCTTCTTTCAACCCAAACGTGTTTGCTACTTTTCCTTCACTATCATCACTATGCTTTGAGAATATCTTTGCCTCAATGTCATCATCATTTTCATCATCTTTCTCCTTTTCATCATCATCATCGTCATCCTCATCATCATCATTATCATCAAGTATAATAATGCTCTCCTGCTTTTTAAATATTTCTTTCTTCCGTTTCTTATCTTCATCGTCATCGTTGTGTTCCCCCTCCACACCCCTTTCCTCCCCACCAAAGGCATCCTTTGCAACATTCTCCAACTCATTGTTGCTTCTCCCTTCGACAGCTCTCTCTTCATCAATCCCTTTCCCCATTTCACCACTAATTCCTGCGTCCGAATCCACTTCACTTCCCTTTTTAGACTCGTCACTTTTACAATCCCCTGTTCCTCCATTACTCGATCCATCCACTTCTCTCTCTCCTCCATCATTATTATTATCATCATTCTCCTCCTCCTCCTCATTACCGGACTTGCTCGTCCCTCCTTCCTCCTCTTCCACCACTTCTTCTCCGTCGTCTTTCGATTCTCCCAATGCAGCAGAAGCTATATTCAGCAAGTCTTCTTCGGAGACGTCCTCCGAGTCTGTGGTCACCAGCACCACCTTCAACTCCTCCTCCCCTTCAAGGATCTCACTGGGCACGCTTTGTAAAAGGGAGTGAATCCTTTCCGTCGACAAGTCCTCGGACGACGATGATGAATTGACAAATCCATCGTTCAATTTACTACCACTGCAATCACTCTCCTCTACAGATGAAGAAGAGTTTTGCCGAGCCTCCTGGGAAGGATTAGGGTCTACTCCATCGCCCACAAGACCTCCGTGTCCAACGTCTTCGTCCAATTGTGTGCAAGCGTCGTCTACTGCCATATCTTCGTCGTCTTCATTCTCCGGCAGTTCAAGAATTGGCATGGGAAGACCCAGATGCTCAGATAAGTTTTCTACTTTTTCTTGGTCCGAAGTCGTCGAACATGTCTCAACTCCTCCTACCTCTCTGCTACCTCTAACCACCTCCAACCTGGATGTGAATGGGGTTGGAGACAAGGACGTACATCTTGCCACCAGGCTGGGCGCCGATTCTATTCTGGTCATCCCAGTGAACGGAGACTCGGATCTGGCCCTGACAAAAATTACCCGACCTTCGTTTGAACATTTCTCCTCACTGCTGGCCCTTCTCCTTATGGCGTTACTCAAGTTTCCAAACACGCCCGGACATGAGGTCACGGAACTGCTTCGAACAGCCGTTCTCTTTGCCACGTTAAACATGTGTTTCGTATCTTGCTCCAAGGTCAGAAGAGGAGATTGTTTTCCCGAAGCTGCTTTGTTCAAGCGTTCCGCTATTTTGACGAGGCCGAGTTCGTCGTTTGAATACCTCAGATTTGGAAGAGTGTTTGGTGATGAGATTTTCTGTTTTTTAGCCGGAATGTATTTAGACGGGTCCTTGATGTTAAGAAGTTCCAAAGTACTAGGAGACAAGCCCGTGAGATTTAGAGCTTTAGGCTGAGTCGAGGACGGCCAGGAGTTTGACAGCTGGGTGGAATTGCCTGAAGGCGATGACAACGATGACGATGATGACAACGACGACAGCGATCGTTTCAGGGTCCCGGTGGAGGAGGCACGGCTAGAGGCAAGCAATGGATTATCACTCGCCACATAAATAACGTCGTGATCTACAATGGAGATGTTGCTGTTGTCACTGACGTTGCCAGATTGAAAGAGTGACATCAGGTTAGGGATGCCCAGCCTTGTCAGGTTGAGCTGTTCCAAAGGGACGTAGTCTGGATGAGAAACATCATGGACAATGCGGAGGTCTTGGATTCGAACTTCGGATGCGTCAGGGTCTGGTTTGATCTCCACAATGCGGCAAGTGTAGACGCATCGCCGACGAGCATCCCTGGTACTCCAGTAGATCCTGGTACAGCTGTCATGGGAAAGGGAAGACAAACCATCAATATGAATACTTCCTGAAGTCTGCACTATGACAAACCAAATTACAATAAAATTGGAGGTTCCAACCTACAGTAAAATTGGAGATTCCAACCTACATTAAAATTGGAGGTTCCAACCTACGGTAAAATTGGAGGTTCCAACCTACGGTAAAATTGGAGGTTCCAACTTACCAGAAGACTGTTCTATCCCAAACCAAATTACAGTAAAACTGGTGAAGGTTCCAACCTACAGTAAAATTGGAGGTTCCAACCTACAGTAAAATTGGAGGTTCCAACCTACGGCAAAATTGGAGGTTCCAACCTACAGTAAAATTGGAGGTTCCAACCTACGGTAAAATTGGAGGTTCCAACCTACAGTCAAATTGGAGGTTCTAACTTACAGTAAAATTGGAGGTTCCAACTTACCAGAAGACTGTTCTATCCCAAACCAAATTACAGTAAAATAGAAGGTTCCAACCTACAGTAAAATTGGAGGTTCCAACTTACCAGAAGACTGTTCTATCCCAAACCAAATTACAGTAAAATAGAAGGTTCCAACCTACCAGAAGTTGAGCGGCAGGAGGCCTTCCTCCGTGTCTGAGAGAGCAGGCTTGAGGACACCCAGAGCCTCCACAGTGCATGATCCTACAGTCAGAAAATACAACAAAGACAAAGACACGACTAATTGAGACAAATAGAATGTAGTAGTAAGGATTAAGAGAGATATTATCTCATGGTCATCAAATACGTTGAAATTTGGTCTTCTGTTTAACACTTGGCAATTTTCCACTACTATGTTACGCTTCTGTGTGATTTTTTTTCTTTCTTTTTTCACATCTAATCATATTTCTGGGCGGTTTTGGGTTTTTTGTGGGGTTTTTTGTTGGGGGGTTTTTTTTCACTCGTCTTCTAGGAATCATATTTCTGGGTCAAAATTACAAACAGATTTGTCAATTCCAAAGTAATTGTCAGTCATTAATGGTTAGAAGCATGGAAGAAGAATCAAACACCGCCTGTGAGCTAAAACTGCAACAACAATAATATTCATACTTAACCCTCTAGTATCCAATGATAGCTTTCCTTCCTAGGTAGAACAATTCAATCTTCATGTCTATATTTAACGCAATATACTGCCCAATACTAGTTTACGGTAGTGAATCATGGTCCCTAGACAATAGAGATAAAAGCAGATTGCAAGTATGAGAAATGAAATTTCTTAGAAGATCAATTGGCAAAACAAAAAGGGACAAGATACGAAAAACCAGAATTAGAGAAGAAG
>JARDUL010282067.1:3693-14316 GCA_030265205.1 Dirona pellucida | reverse complement strand
ATTATTATTATTATTATTATTATTATTATTATTATTATTATTATTATTATTATTATTATCATTATTATTATTATTTTCATTATTATTATTATTATTATTATCATCATCATTATTAATATTATTATTTATCCAACAGCACAGTATTCTCATCTCTAGTTGATAATGTTTTTTAGGTGGAGACTATTCAAATTTTGTGAGCGTTCAATCAAGTCTCGTGTAGAAACAATGTTTTTATGATATTTTTATTTTGGTTTGTTTGTCTCCCAAGGACTGTGATTAGTGAGCCAATTGAAGGGATGGCCACTGAGATGAATTACGACATCTTCTACACGCAGGCTGGCAAACACGTAGACCTGTGGAAGTTGGAGCATCTCTATCACATCCATACCAATGTCGGGTTCGTGCCAGTTCATAATTCCCACCTTGCTCTTCATTCTGAAAGATAAAAGATATAAGTTTAAAAAATAAAATAAATTGCCCTTATTTTGTTGGGCTCAGTGGGCTGATCCCCTGCTTGCTTTAAAAATCTTGATCCATAGATTTTCTAGCTCTGTATCAGGTAATGAGTATCAGAGGGGCACAGACTTGCACTTAACCTGGATATGTTTTAGCTGGGTCTGCACATCAATGCCTTCTGCCTTGTACACTGTCCTCAGCCAGACACAGAGTTGGTCCTTACACTGTTTAATCACGGTTCTAAAGGGAACAGATAACAAACAACAAACAGCCTTTATTTTGTCACAAAGGCTCTTTGTCGTTAGGGTATATATTTTTATTAATTTTCTTGCCCAAAGAAGAAAACACTATGCTAAAATTATTTGTTACCTTGAGAGTTTATAATGATAATTTAAGACAAATTGGATGGCAACCCCCCCCCCCCCCCTCCCACACACACACACACACACACTCACACAACTATACTTGAACTGTATACTCCACCTTGATATGATTTAATACATGTTTTTCTAATAGCTGTTTTGTTTTATTTGAAATGCTTCCAAACAGATATAGAGTGAACAACATCAAAGTGACTACACACCCCTCCCACCCCCAACAAGCCGTGTTGATGTGTAGAGACTCCAGTATCCGTATTGTATGTCCGACCAACGGAGAAGTTCTCACCACTCTGTTGATGAATCCAACGGATGGGTTGGTGGATGCTGCGTATGCCGTAGCACAAAGTGAGGAATTGACGGTTTGGTGAATTGTGGTTTTAGTGTCGGGCAATGATTCAGCAACTCTAGTTATATGGCTGAGGTTGTCTCATCTGTTATTAGGAGGAGGTGTCGAAAGTCTAGTTGGTGGGGAGGAAATTGAAATGAAAAAGAGGAAGAGGAAGAGGAGGATGAGGAAGATTGAGAGGGGGAGAAAGAAGAGGAATGGGGAAAAAAGAGGAATGGGGAAAAAAGAGGAGGGGGATAAGGAACAGAAACAGGGAGGAAGAAGAAGAGGAGGATGAGGAGAAGGAATGGGGAGGAAGAAGATGACGATGATGAGGAGGAGGAATAAGGAAATAAGAGGAAGAGGAGAAAGAAGAGGAATGGTAAAAAAAGAGGAAGGGGAGAAAGAAGAGGAGGATTAACACTGCACAGAGTTTTTCACCAGCATGATGGTGTTGACTGCCCAGGTGGCAACTCCCAGTTGTCCTGTAACTGAAGAGTGACCACTGGGGTAACAGCAAAGTGTTTATCTGTCAAATGTATGGACCTCATGGTACATTGTTGTCCAATTTACTGGTAAAGAGGTTTGGACGCAGTGGGCTCATCACCTGCTCGTCTTTAATTTCTGATGCAGAGTCTTTCTAGCCGTGTGTAAGGTGATGAGTGGTGTTAGTCATCGTTGTCATTTGTCATGTACACTCTTCATAGCTTGCCATATGGCTGGCCCCTACACTGCTTTATGTGGTAAAAAGGGGGGACTCGATAAACAACACCATGATGGTGTTGACGGCCAAAGAGAAGAAGAAGGAGAAGGAGAAGGAGAAGGAGGAAGAGGAAGATATTTCATTTATATATGTATATGTAATATATACATGTTTCTACCACAGATGTCATGTTCACTGTCCTGGGTTGTGGTGACATCCTCAAGTCGAGAACCGACGTGAATCCTTGCCAGACCGTGTCCAGGTGGAAATGTAACGACACCAAAGGTGCTGTGTTCATGAAATTGTCTACAGTAATAATAGTATGATAGTAATGATTTATTTCTATACTTAAATGATCAAACTGGAAGCTGGAGGTGAGAGTAGCATGAAATAGTCATTTGCTCAGGGTTTTATACATAGTAGGATGACCACCTGCTTGTTCATTATTATTTTGGATGGTTGAGTGGTTGAGCTACTCGGCTCGAGACCAAGAGGTCCTGAGTTTGAATCCTGACTGAAGCTACTGATGTTGTTGAGTCTGTGGGAAAGACTGTTTACTCATTTTTTGCTCACTCGACTAGAGAAATTGATTGTCAGTATTTTTTAATACCAAGTCTAGCAGGTTCCTCTACTGTGTACTCCCCACGGGCGTTGAGAAGGATAAGGAATGACACAGCCTGCTGGGGAATAAATGATGAAAAGTCTGTGAGCCCGTACATAATATACAGTGCTACAGACGTTAAACCCATCTTTAGCACTATGTAAAATATTTAGAAAGTACTAATGCACACAAGTTTTAACCTTGAAAATATGTTTTTGCATGTTTTTTAAAAAATCATTTAACATTTTGTGTGTGTTGGTATAGAGAACACATTTTGCAATACCTAACAATAATATTGTGTTCTCTATACCAACAAGACTCTTATGCCTGCGTGTGACATTTTATCAAGGCTTAAGTATGATTCTGAAAATGATTTTGTTTGCCTAACCAATGCATTTACAATTCCCCTTTAGCCTTGTGTTACTTACGGTGTGTCATGATGGCCAAGTGGTTAGGACAGCAGACTCTCATGGCATATGTCGTGGGTTCGAATCCTATCCCAGTCACCTCATTGTTTTTCTTGGGCAAGAAACTTTACTCCAATGGCCTCACTCAACCCAGGTGTAGAAATGGGTACCAGCTTATAGACGGGGGAGGTAATGTGCGATAGACCAGCGTCCTATCCATGAGGGTGACATATATTGTCACTCTGTCTGATTCAAGCTACAGAAACCAGAATAAGCACTGGCTATTGGCTTACTCTTTATATTTTTTTGTATTGAGAACACATTTTGCAATACACAACGTTATTTCTGGGCCTGACATTTTATCAGTACCTAACTATGTTTATGAAAATTATTTTGTTTGCCTAACCAATGCATTTACAATCCCCCCCTAGCCGTGTGTTACTTACCGTGTGTCGTGTGTGTATTTTAACATGCTGCGTTTCATTATGGAGCAGACATTGCTGGTTGCTGCTGGTGGTGGTGATGACAGTTACACACATGTTTTGCGTGTTTAATTGATTCACATTTCAGTGTCATGTGTCAATTGGAGCTAGGGAATAGAAATATATTAAAAAAGAACAAATAAGTAATGGAAATGGTAATGGAAACTAATCTATCACTTTGAGATGCAGTTGTTCAGGGTTAATTTCTTTGACAGTAGGGTTTGTTGAATCTGAAGCTACCTGAATTTTCAAGGCTTTGTCCGATAAATTCTATCTCTGTGTTGCAGTGACAGGGGAGGACGTTAAATGAAAAACTCTTTGAACGATAGCCAGCTACTCAATGGCCTGAATATAAACTCTACTCATCATTGGTTTGATAATTACTTTCATATTATCGGATCAATTTTTAGCAAATTTTAGATACAAGTTAGTGGGATAATTGAATATCACGTTTTCTATAATTCAGGTTGCTAGATTTAAAATTGCCATAGTAATTCTTATCAATGATGAAAAGATATAAAAGTCTAACAATAACATGAACCTATTTTGAGAATTAACAAACCATCTTTAGTCTAACATATAATACCGTTATGACAAGAGTAAGCAATAACAAAAATGTTATGCTGATGTCTTTTACTGAATTATTATATTATATATAAATGTTTGTGTGTATAATTAATGATATCAATTGACATATGACAATTAATCTTCACGCACTGATCCACCGTCGATACAGCTGCATTGTATTTTCTGCTGTGGTCATGTTAACCCTCATTGCACATGTTTTCCTTTGTATATAATATATTCAATATCATTATCAGGGATTAGAGCTCAGAGTGTGATGAATGCATAATAATAATATTATGTGTGCTTAAAAAGATTGCATGAACTTATTTTTACTCTTCGAAGCACCACTCATGTTTTGTCGCGCAGGGATGATTTTTTTTCTTCTCTGTTTTATTAATGGGTTATAATTATATTTGTGAGCAATATAATTTTACAGCTTTCCGTGAAAGAGATAAATTTTTTCATTAAATTGATGTGACCTCTTCTAATGGAATTGACTTCTACCAGCTATTCAGCATTGGGCCGGTCAATGCTGTTATAACAGGATTTCGCTTTAGTTATCATTTGTCAGTTTCCACCAATTCTATTTTTAGAATGCATCAGGTGATACTAAATCTGAAGGAAAATAATAACAATAATATAGTGAATATGTAAGGTAACTTCAACTCCCACTTGCCAGACCCTAACTGAAGCTAAGTTACGATAATGATTGATAATTAATTCACTTTTATAGCGCCAGAATCCACTTCGAAAAATGCTCTAAGGCACTTTACAATTTAAAAACATATTAGTATTAATAAACAATTATATAGATTTTAAAACAGAGTAGGGAAGGCATCAATCTTAAAATATAGCATGATTAAACACATAAAAATCATCTCAAAATTAGCAAAATATTATAATGTAAGTTGTGATGTTATACTATACATTTTTAATCAGGCCAACATAGTTTCGGCATGTCGTCATCATTACGATTTAGAAAAAAAGTTAATCTATTTCTGGTTTAGAAAAAAACCCATAAAAAAAACATATTAAACGCATAATACAGAAAACCTACAGCAGCAATATATGGAATGTGAAGTCATCCTAGGGATAATAAACCCAGAAATAGAAATATATTATGTATGTATAGATTGACACGCAGTCGGCTCATCACCTCCTCGTCTTTAATTCCTGATGCAGAGTCTTTCTAGCCATGTGTTAGGTGATGAGTGGTGTAAGTCCTCATTGACATTTGGATTTAGTTCCATTTGTCATTTGCTCCCTTCAAAGCTTGGCATATGGCTGGCCCCTACACTGCTTTTTGCGGTATAAAGGGGACTTGATAAACAAACAACATGTATAGATTGACACTATCATATTCTTGATGTCGATTTGATTGGTTTAGGTACCTCAAAAAGTCAGAATTATCGCCTTAAACAAGAAGTGTAAATGTAGAAAGAAAAAGAAAACACTACAATTCAAATGTTGAAGAAAACACACACATTCATGCTGCTGGTGTAGAAAGGATTTCAATAATTGTGTGAAATTTGCTAGATTAATCGGACCAAACATCACGTACCAATTATAACGCTATGTCAATAAAATAACCTGTATACACATAATCCTCTAACCCTGCATGTGTTCATGAAGAGTGAATTGTATAATTTACAGTTATCTTGCTGAGTATTGAATATTAATGCCAATCACGAAACGTCACATTTTTGTCAATGTCACAAAGTGTCACAAAATATCACATTTTAACATGGAAAGAATAAAAAATTGTCACTGAAACAAAATGTCACATTTTTACATGGTCACAAAATATCATATTTTATTTAACATATATATATATTTAAAAAAGTCATTGTTACAAAATGTCACATTTTTGCAATGTCACAAAGTGCCCCCCAAAAAATGATCACATTTCAGCACCAGAATGTCATATTTTTACATTTTTTAAACAAAATTTCACATAATGTGTGGTAAGCTACTTAGACACAAGGAAAATACAACCACAATTATAATTTAGAGTATAACCAAATAGTAACCAATAACATAATTAAATAACGACATAAAATATATCAATACACATTGGTTGATGAGATGTTTACATATAAAATGATCAAAGCTTCAATTGATAATTGATTATAAAGATATAAAAAGAAAAAAAAACCCGGCTTAGTTTTTGTTATTAATAACATGTAGAATGGTGAATAAGTAAAACGTAGAGTTAGATAGAGGAAGCTTAAGACGAATGTAACTCACAATACACACAAGCCAACCCATGTGCAATTGAACCGTGGCGTCTTAGTACTAGGCCCTAACCCGTTAACATGACCTCATGCAGAAATGTGCAACTATCTCTTGGTGTATGAGTATGTGGTTGATCCAACTGAATCCAACGATATTTGGGCCATGATGAAACGTAGCGTGCAGACACGAACAGTTCAGCAAACAGGAAGTAGCGGAAACATGAATCGGACACTGCTGCTGGGTGGGCGAAAGGACGGGTACATCTGCGTCTTCGACTGGAACACGGGTGATGTCACTTTCAAAGTGGAGGTGAGTTGAGTTTGGGTGGGGAGGGTTGTTGATGTCGTAGGAAAAAAAGCCAGTTGAAGGCTTTTGTGGGAAATTTTTTGTGATGTGAGTTTATGTCTTTGGAATATTTATGTTCATGAATATGGTTGATTTGTCTTTATGTGTGTGTGTGTGTGTGTGTGTGTGTGTGTGTGTGTGTGTGTGTGTGTGTGTGTGTGTGTGTGTGTATATGTGTGACAGTGTGTATGTATGTCGTTATATTGTCAAAGTGTGTTATTTATTTAGACAGAAAACATATATAACAAAATGACATTTCCTTTGTGGATTGATACATTTCTTAGCATCTTATCTTATCTTATCTTCAAAGTAGACTGGACTAGAGAAAAGGCTGTATACTTTTTTAGAACGTATTTTTGTTGGTTGTGGGGGGTGGGGGAGGGGTAGGTGAGTTCTTCTGTGTCATGGATAGTGCTGTAGCTTTGGGGTGGGTATGAAGAGAGAGGTCTTAGGTTTGGCTCCTGAGAGGTAGGAAATGATCTCGGGACCTTTCAATCAACATGTCACATTTTTACATTTTACCAAAAAAAAAAGAAAAAAAAGAAAAAAAGAAAACTACTTAGGTAAAAATCCCTCTCATTTTCCCTCCCACATGCAAAAAAACCCCTCTCATTTTCCTTCTCATTTTCCCTTTCCACCTCCAAGGCCCACGGCAGTAAAGGTGTCCTCAACATGATTGCCAACTCCAAATCAGACCAGCTCATCTCGGCAGGCATGGGTAAGTCTACCAACTGTTGCCTTCTTTCCTTCTTTGTGTCGTCAGTGACAGATTGGTTAGGTCATTTGACTCAAACTACCCCCACCCCCACCCCCACCCGCCACATACACGCACCACAGCTACCACCACCTCCATTTTGTATTCCAGATAAAAGGAATGCAAAATAAGATAATGGTAAGATATAATTTTTTTTTGCAATCCTTTTATTCTGTTGATTATCTTCAGTCAGCCGTCATTCCTTTTTGAAAAATATAAGTAGACCCGCTGAAGCCAAGGGTGGTGTGCAAATTGATATAAAAGGAATATAATGTTAGAGGCTTCTAAGAGGCAAGGAAAAACCAAAACAAAGGCAGGCCTTCGTCAAGCGACAGAAAGTGACAGTTACACTAAAACATCAAAACAAGACAAAAGCGTGATGGCCGCCAATGCCTCTACAACAATGCCTCTCACTCCTTTGCTTTCCTCCATCTTGTGTTCCAGACAACATCATCAAGGTGTGGCGCCTCTACCCCTTTGCCCAGGAAGCCCTAGCCCCTCTCATGTCCTTCTACTGTGCCCACACCCCGTCCTTCATGACCACCATCAAGACCAGCCTGGGCGTCGCCTTCCAAGACCCGTCCACGGCCACCTTCAGTATCGTCTTGTACAGCTTGCCGGAAAAAAGTCAGTATTTTTATGGAGTGAATAAAGATGTTAATGAGAAAAGTCAGTATTTTATTTAAAGAAAAAAGTTATAAATGAAAAACGTCATGAAAAAAGATATAATGAAAAAAGTTATTATTTTATGAAGTGAATAAAGATGTAAATTTGAAAAGTCATTGTTTTATGAAGTGAAAAAAGATGTAAATAAAAAATGTAAGTATTCTATGAAAAAAAATGTAAATTTTATATGAGCATTTTTTTTCCTTTCTTTTTTTATGGTCTTATTTATATCAGTGTGTATACCTCCTTGTCATCTTTCTTTCTTTCCTAATCAAAAGCCTATGATATGTTTGAGTGTTAGGATATGACATCGTCATCAGACTTTCGTTTCTAGAATTTTAAAATTTTGAATGTTACATGAAGGTTTCTGTTTATTATTGTCATTTGTGCTTGTCACTGAACAATGAAAAAATGACGTATCTTTGGGAGATCACTGACCGAGGATGAACAATTCTAAATAAATACCTCTATCAACTTTCTCAGTAATATAATGCATGTAGTTTCCCTTATTTTTCCCGACTATACTGACATTCCTGATGTTACGTGCTATGTGTTTCATTTTTCCCATGTTATATGTTTTAGTAACTGGATTGTTTATTTAACCCTTGGAATCAAAGGTTTTTTGTTACCATGTACTGTTTGTTTCTTTTCCCCCATGTTATATGTTTTAGTAACTGGATTGTTTTTTAAGCCTGGGAAACAAAGGTTTTTTTGTTTAGTTGTTTTACATTTTATTTTGCATTCCTTTTATTGAACCTTGTGTAACATTTCATGTAACAGAACATTCAGGACCTCGAGAAGGACGTAAGTGGTTTTAGTTTGAATCTGAAGCTTTGCTTGAGCAGATATTATTATACAATGACAGCAATTGTATTCATAGAAGTCCTCCCCATTCCCACATTTAGCCAGCAATACAAAAGCACCCTTTTTAAAAATTACTTTGATATATATATATATATATATAGTGGAGGGACAGGACTCTGGATGGGACGGGACACTGGACAACTTGACACTATCAGCTTGGTTTGTGGTTCATTCAGATAGTGGTGATTCATTCTAACCAACCTTATATTTTGCATGATGTTTATTGTGTATGTCAATCGCTTCTTGTACCACAATAATGTGGCCTGAAGTAGACAAATATAAATCATCTTATCTTATCTTATTATACCCTCTTTTTGGACGGTTAGAATTAATCATCACACTGTCTGACGAACCAAACCAAACTGCTAGTGCCAAGTTGTCCGATGCCCTGTCCCATCCCGAGTCCTGTCCCTTCACTATGATATGTTATTTTCTTGCTCTGCTGTTAGAATGCTTTTTATTCATTGCAATTCATAATCTACATCAGATGTGAGGTCGTCGTTAGTCAGGGCATTAGTCCTACTAATTATTCATGCTTCTTTTTCCATGACTTTTCTTTGTCATCATTTTTATGTTGGGGTGGGTTTATAATAGTAAAGCAAGAGGATGAAGTTAAAAAAGTGGTCTTTTATTGGAAAATATGCTCAAAAGAACAATTGAAGGGAAATCATTATATTTCACAGCACATAAAATTCATTAATACAATAGCTTGTTATTTTATGTTTAAGCAAAATAAAGAAAGAGTAAAGGCGTTTTGAATCAGTGGATTTTACAGAGATGTGGTACCAGCATTATAGAGATGTGGTGCCAGCATTATAATTTGTCCATTGAATTCAAGATGAATTTTTGATATTTTGAAAGGTATCAGATGCGCTGAAAAGTTTCTATTTCTTCATAAGATCTTCCTTCTCTTTTCTTTTTCTCATGTCACTTCTGAACTATTTCCCCAACAAATGCACATAGTTTTGTTATGTGTTAATATGTTATATTTATATAATGTATTCGTCGTATCTTACAAAAACTGGCACAAGATTACTGGAGTCATAGCTATTTTTTCAATCTCACTTAAAGGTGAATTCTACCCTCTATTTTTTATATGTTACTATCAAGAGCACTTTTCTATCTGAACATACAAGCACAAGATTTCACACTCACATTCATAAACATCGTCCTTGTGAGCTCAACAGATTTTTCATGAAATACTATATTGCATTGATACCTTGTTTTATTTCATTATTCATCGCTTCATGCCTGTATATAAACTTCAAATTATCCTTGTATTTTTTTGTTGCTATTTACAGGGTTACCAACTCAAACATAGAATGCGAACCTCCTTTCAATTTAGGAAATTCTAGATTTTAGCATAAAGAGTTTATGTAGTTGACTAATAAAAAAAAATAAAAAATGGAAAGGAATATATCAGTGGCTTCCAAAAGACATGAATCCATTTATATATCAATTGATTGAACCTTCTTTGTCTTTTGGACAGAATGATAGTGGGATAATGTAACATTCTGTCTACTAGACTGTTTATTTGTCTTTTGGAAGCCACCAATACTCTCCTTTTGACGTCTTTTACCACACCATTGGGTTCAGCAAGACTCCATTTAGTTATCATACGGTTGAGTTACTACTTGCAAAATTATGTCTGTGCTGCTGCTTTACTCGACAACCCTCACTCATTTGATGGTAAACAGAACCGACAACCCTCACTCATTTGATGGTAAACAGAATAGTAGTTGGAAAATGCTGCAGTGTCGGTCAATGAGAGACAATAAACAAGAATAGAAAAAAAGATTGCCGAAAGGGGGGTGGGGGGGGGGGCCCTGGGCTTGAGG
>JARDUL010281957.1:0-14321 GCA_030265205.1 Dirona pellucida | reverse complement strand
CGGAGAAAGGTAATAGGTCTAGGATATTATTATGAATTTGAGCTGAAGAAATGAAAATGATTCATTAGAATACGAATAGAATTACAATAACATGATGCTGATGGATAACAGTAACTTCGATTCCGCGCAGTTCCAATTGACGATTACTTATGTTATTGTCAGTTGTGCCTCGATACCGCTTGGTGTCAATTGACGCTTTGCAGTGTTATTGTCAATTGGCACCGAGTCACTCGGTGCCAATTGACACTACGATATAAATTATAAAGAATATTCTCATTATTGGAAAGAGGAATTTCTAAAGCAAATTACACTGCATAGTTACAACTTACAACAGTCATTATTATTTTCTAAATATATTTTATTCACAGTGCTGTTCAGAATCATTTCCAGTGTTAAACGAACTACAAAATTAGGAAGATGACTGATGATATGGAATGGGGCGTGTCACAGTGGGATGTGGATTCTAACGCTGAATCTCTCCACAAGTCACTGTTTGGGAAAAAGAAGGTACCTACTTTACAAACCATTTTTGATTTGACTAGACAGTGTAACATTAACATAAAATGATCAATAAAGGGCAGATTGAAAATTATATTTATCTATTTCCCCCCCCCCCCACCCCCAACACACCCGCACCTTGTAAGTATAGGAGCAGATGTTCACTCCAATTCTTTGTCTGCCAATGTTCAATTCAGTTTTTAAGTAAGATATAGGAAAATTTGACACTGATGTTGTTTTGTATTTTTTGTATTTTAGTGTCGATGAATAAATATTGTAATGCCAATTTATGATTTGTTTTGGTTGATCTCTCAGACTGATGTCCACAAGGTGAAGGCCGACCTTGATGTGAGGGACAGAAACGGGGCGGCTTTTGGTGCAGACAGCGATGATGACGATAAACTCTCAAGGAAGGCAAAAAAGAAACTGAAGGAAAGGAAGCGGAAAGAGAACAAAAGGAATAAAAAGAAAACGGATGAAAATGGTCTGACATCGGATGCCGAAGCTGAGGATGGCGAGGACAAAAGTAATGTGAAAACAAAGTCTAAAAAGACAAAAGTAAACGATTCAGCTAAAAAAACAAAAAGTAAAAGCAGTGATGCCAAATTACCTCCTAAAACAAAAGACAAAGTGTCAACAGGAAGTCAAGAACCAACAGATGGAACAGATGGAGAGAAAGAAGGTAAAAGGAAGAGGAAGAGGAAAAATTCACAAAGTGGCGACAAGGATGAAAAAATAAAAGAAAAGAAGATGGAAAATGAAAATTCTGATCTGAATGCTGATGGCGAAGGACAACCAAAGGCAAAGAGGAAAAGACAAAAAAAGAAAAAACCTAACAGTAAGAAAAACAAATTCAAGCATTTAGGTTTGAAGTCGAAGTCTGTCAATCAGGAGATAGTCAATAGTGACGATGAGGAAAATGAACACAAAGATACCGTGAGGGGTACAGATGGTAAACAAAATGTGACCAGTAATGGAGTAAACTTGGAAAAAAGTAAGAAAAGAAAAAACTCAATCTCGGCAGAGACACTGCCAGCCAAGAAAATTAAATTGAGGGATGATTCGGATCCAGGCGATGTGATGGTGAAAACAAAGAAGGGAAAGAAGTCTAAAGGAGTGGAGGAAGTAAACGGTGTAGAAGAGGACATGGATATCGATGAGGAGA
Organism: Dirona pellucida; assembly: GCA_030265205.1. NCBI lineage: Eukaryota > Metazoa > Mollusca > Gastropoda > Nudibranchia > Dironidae > Dirona > Dirona pellucida. Next base: position 12,658 of record JARDUL010281957.1, on the reverse strand, counting down.
AAGACGTGAAAAAATCCAAGAAGCTGAAAAGGGATAAAACAACAAATTCTGTTGGTGAAAAGGGGAAACTTGAAAGTGGAAACAAGGTAAAAAACAAATTTGAAAACAAGTCTTCCAACAATTCGACTCCAAAGGTTATCGATGACCACAATCTACAGACGAAGAAGAGTGATTCTAAAAAGTTGAAGAAAGAAAAGAACATGAAGGAGCAAAACGCCTCCAAGGGTGACACTGGTAAGAAGGAAGGACTGAAAAATGCGGTGAAAACCGCCACTGAGTCTTCTCAACCCTCCAAGTCATCATCACCGTTCTTTACATCAACGCAAGGCAGCGAGCTGCAACAGAGAATGGTGGACAGGCTTGCGTCTGCTCGGTTTCGATTCATCAATGAACATCTGTACACCATCAAAGGAGGCGAGGCGTTCCGCATGTTTCAGCAGGACAAGACTTTAATGGACGCTTACAATATCGGGTTTCAGGGACAGGCCAAGCAGTGGTCAGTCAACCCACTGGATGTTATCATCAAACAGCTCAGTACCAAGTAAGTGTTTGATCAGCCAATACGGTTTAATGCTTGAGCTTGTGTATACAGTGGTGCTTCATGTTTTACGGCATCAGAAATAACGAGAACCGGTAATAACGAGAATTTTTCAAATCCCTGGTTTTTTTCTTCTTATTTCTCTATTAGAGAAAGAGTTGTTTTAACGCTATCAATCGATCCAAAGACCTGGAATAACGAGAACTCGAAACGAGTTATTTTTCAATAATTATCGTAATTTTCATCGTAAGACGCATTGACAATAAAGCCGTAGAGCAGGAGAAAGTCAAACGGTTACATGCTAGGAGTAGTAGTTAGTAGTAGTACAGTAAGTATCGGATTCAAGCACTCTGCACTCAAGCACGGTTGGCATTCAAGCACGCAAACTCACTCTTACCGGTTTTTTGCTATATAAACTAATCGCTTTTAAGCACGGTCACTTCAGATTAAAGCACGCCTCGATCCTAGCATCGCTCTAATTTTACTGCATAATGTAATAAACACAATAATAAAATGAAAAAACAAGCACAAAAAAAAACCAAAACAAAATTACCCAAACTAAATTACCCAAAACTAGACGTGTCTTAAAAAAACCATCTAAGGGACATAACCAGAACAAAAAGAGACCAAGTGTAGCAAAAGGGAGATAAGTCAATATATAAAGTCAATTTCGCGTTCAAGCACGCTTTCCTCTCCTACCAACCACCGTGCTTGAATCAGGCATCTACTGTAGAAGGTAGTAGTAGTAGTAAGCCTACACACCACTGCCACTAGCTATTAGTACACAAAGCATTATCGATCGATTCTCGCCAAAGTGACTTCTACAACACGCCTTGATTCTCGCGAGTCTAGTCTACACTAACAGTAACACACATACAAGCCACTGCCCACTCCCACTTGACTAACCAATCATAAGTTCATCGTTCTTTTTCTATTATTGCTGTTTCAGTTTCACTTACAATAATCATGTATAGCTCCACTTTTCACATTTTCCAAACGTTAGAAATCACAAATAAAATTTAAAAAAAACAACCCAATAAACAAAAAACTAAATGAAACAAAAACAATAAAAATCCTTTTGCCGAAGGCCGTATTCCGAAGTCCTCGCAAAACAAGGGAAATAACCAATATTAATAGTAACCCTAAACTAAGTCATTGGGATACATATTGATTGTTTCCCTTGGAAATATGGAATGACGAGTATTTTTGTTGGAACGGAGGCTCTCGTTATAACCGAGCTCCACAATATCGTATAATGTAACGGCCATATAGTTGATGTATGGGAGTACAAGGACTGAAAGACATGGTTTTGTGGGTTGTTTGATTCATATGATGACGAAAACCAGGTGGTGAGTGACGACGGTTTACCAGGAGTCGGTATATTTATAACTTAGTTAGTTGGTTAAAAAAATCCCTAAATACTTACTTAGATTGAATATAATGTCCTGCTGAAGTAATGTGAGTGGTGTATTTACTTTGATGACCAGGGCAAGACAAGATGACATATGTGTACTGTGTAACATGTGCCTGGCGCACCCTGGTCGGCTTTAGTGATGCATTCTACATGAGTCAGAGCAAAGGCGCCAGCGCCATAAAGGCTGTCTTATCCCCACCCCTTAGACCAGTCTGCCCTGGGTGTCATGGACATTTCAAAGAGGACTGATTGGACTTACCAGTGGGTCATGTCATTTATTCGCACCCGCCAAAATCATTAAAGAGATCCCAAAATTCTAAAATGTAGGCGTCCTCGTCTGTGAAGGACCAGCATTATCATTTTTGGGAAAAAGACGTCGTTGAGACCTTCTCTATCACTGATTTCGGGCAATTTGTTGAACTGTGATTGTGGTTTCTTTCCCTCCCCAGACCTGCCCATCTTGCAGTTGTAGATTTTGGATGTGGAGAAGCTAGACTGAGTGCCAGCGTGCCACAAAAAGTTAATTCCATTGATCTTTATGCTCTCAATGAGCGAGTTACAGTGTGTGATATGTCCAAGGTAAGTCAAGGGGATGTCGTCTTTACTTTGGGTTTGGAAGATTGTTTTCTTCATTTCTATTATATTACTGTAAAAACTGTTTATTCCAAATTTTGCGGGAATGGATAAAAAAACCAACTAAAATATCTGGGAAGTTAGAAAAGTACCAAGTGTCATTTTTCAAGTCATAATTGAATAAGAACATTGCCCTCTGCCCTTTCAATACAGTGGTGCGTCATGTTTAACGGCATCGGAAATAACGAAAACCCCGTTTTTCTTCTTCTTATTTCTCTATTAGAGAAAGCTGTTTTAGCGATATCAAGCGATCCAAAGACCTGGAATAACGAGAACTCGAAACGAGTTATTTTTCAATAATTATCGTAATTTTCAACCGACACACATTCGTAAGTCGCATTGACAATAAAGCCGTAGAGCGGGAGACAGTAACACGGTTACATGCAGTCTAGCCTACACTAACAAACATAACACGCCACTGGCCACTCCCACTTGACTAGCCACAGCGTTGTCATTGGTCGACTCGCAACTCTCACTCTCACTCAGTCAGAGGCTTGCTTACCTATTATTAATTATTGAACGAGTCCAAGTGTCACATCCCCGTTTTCCCCTACTACCCCTGCACCGATTAGCACAAACCAATCCAATCAGCGCTGTCTATCATTGCCGTCTGCTTTCGACGTCCTCGCAAAACAAGGAAAATAACCAATATTAATAGTAACCCTAAACTAAGTAACTGGTATATATATTGATTGTTTCCCTTGGAAATTGGGAATAACGAGAGCTCGGGAATTAGTATTTTAGCTTGGAACGGAGGCTCTCGTTATAACCGAGTTCCACTGTAGTGCTGGGGACTGTCGTTAGCTGCATTACAATGTTCCTTTTTCTTAAATTTTGTTTTTTCATTGCTTCAAGTTGTTTCTGGCATTGTCGAAGACAACTCTTTTTACAGGCACATCAGTTAATCTGGACAGAGTGAGAAATATTATTTCTTATTGTTTTCATGTGCTCATTGATTACACAACCTCTGGACTTTCATTTCGCCAGGCTCAGTGCACTTGACAGGGGTATGGTTCTCATATCTGGAGATGTGATTTTCATTTAGGGCTATGTTGAAAAGTTTGCGTGCCTTTTTATTTTTTTACACCATCAGGTTAAAACATTTGGAATAAGCAAGTCTAGATTTTGAATATCCGGTCAGCCTGTATAAAGAAAACAAAAATTTTGTATAACTGGGAATTTGGTATCTCCTGAACTTTCGACTAACCAATAATGAGTTTGTTGTACTATGTCTTTTCCTACCAGACCCCCCTGGCCAGTAACAGCATGGATGTGGCTGTGTTCTGTTTGTCTCTGATGGGGACCAACCTCAACGACTACCTGCTGGAGGCCAATCGAGTTCTCAAGGATGGGTAGGTTTGGGTTGCTTTCTTAGTTTTTAATGATCAAGGTCAGAGAGCGACGAATCATGCTTTGAGATTTGTTGCAGGAATACTTTTCTTATCCTGGTTGGGGGTTACCCTGGGAGCTAAATCATCGGTGCTTGTTCATTTGTTGTAGTCTCTCTCGGGCTCCTGCATTACCGAAACCGCTTGGACCCATTCAACGACAGGGGATCCAACAAGAAACCCATTCTCGCATCCAAAGTAAAGGGATGTAATGATAACGTTGTCACGTTGCTTTTAACGAGAATATCAAGGAGTGGTCAACTGATTTCCACAAGTGAAATATTAAAAGTATTTGGGAAGTTACTGCCGGAAGGTTTTGTTTGTTGGCCATCTGAAAAACACTGTTTTGTTCAGCCTTGCATGATAGTCACGGTGCCTTGGTGTTTACACTAGTACATGTTGTCTGTGCGCTGTCTGAGCCCAGGCATGGGATCGGCCCCTACATTGCTTTGCAGTATATCAGGTTTTGAAAACAGGGATTAATAACACTTTTTGTGTGGATGAGGTTGCATGGGTGTCTGAATTTGTCAGGCACTTATGAGCAGAGTAGGGTGGTAAAGGGTCAACCGGAAATTATTTTATAATGGTTTTATAATTTACTTCGATTTATAATTAATTAAATTACCCCTAGACGAGAAGTTTTTGAAAGTGGTAAATATGATTGAATTTTTCTTTGTGAATTGAGAGAATGATAAAATTCTAAATTTAGATTAGTCAATTATCATTTCCTTCCAGTCACTCAGCGTAATATTTTTCTTTATTATCAGTGTATGTAGATGTTAGTGACGTTGTTTGCCTAGCGTATAAATGGTTAAATGACAGAATGTTGTATAATATATATATATATATATATAATACATGTTTATTTTTAATCTGACACTTTTATTTTATTTTATTACATCAGGGGTTTACTGAAGGTTGCAGAGGTTGTCAGTCGTTTCACCAAACCTGAGCTTTTTATCAAGGCTGTCTCGACTTTGGGATTCAAGGCTGTCAACACGGTAACAATCTTGTTGTCTCTGTCTGTGCTTCTTTCTTTCATCCACCGGTTTAAGTTTATCTTAATAGATTTAAAGCACTAGACACTCATGTGCATTTACTTTTGAGGCCTCAACGGCGACCCTAGTCTTTGGTTGGGTGACCTTTGGAAAAATATTAACAGAAATCTCCTTTGCAACAGGGATTCAAGAACGGTAACTTTCGATCATTCTGCAGACTATAAGTATATGTCTGTTCGACAGTCTTTCATAAAAAAAATGTAAAAAGTAAAAATAGGAACAGAGCTAGGCGTAGAGGTTCAGGACTATTTTTAACTGAGCAAATACTAATAAAAGAATTTTAATATTCTGTTGAAGTACTGAAAATTTGGAGAAGTAATATTGGTTTATCTGTTCTTTCACAATTATATTTTTTCAGCAAAATACCCAGGCAGTACTTTTTTGTTTGTTTTAATTATAATTATTATAGGCACTATCACTAATGCCTCTGGATGCTTTAAGAATCAAAATATTAATTATTTATCTCTTACACATTGCCACCGGTTTTTCATCCTAAAGCATTCTGGTTGCCGCCCTTTTTCATGGAAAATCTGAAAAATGACATGCTTCGCACAAAACATTAAAAAAATCACAACTCTTAATGTAAAACAGATAGCTTGTTTAGATTTCGGACTCTTACTTCATCTGTTGTTCAAGTTTGAATTGTGGTGGGAAACAGTAGTATTTGTGGTTTATTCATTCTAATGTACTATTTTGTGCTTGTTAAAAAATTGAGGTTCGGGGAAAAGAAGCAAATGAAATGAGCTTAAAGATGAAGATAGTGTTCTCTCTTTTTATGATTATGCATGACGACTTTTCAAGCATAATAAAAACCAACCTTGTACTTTTCCATCTTGTTTTCAGCGTGACCTGAGTGCCATGTTTTATTTGATGGACTTCAAGAAAGTGAAAAGGGTGGAGAAATCATCCAAACAAATCAAGACGGTTTCCTTAAAAGCTTGTTTGTATAAGAAAAGGTGACGAAATCTCCTCAATTAGGTTTGAACTCTTTCACTTTAGTTACAAATAGAGACGGTCTATATTTTAAAGCCTTGAAGAAAGAAAGAATGTGATTGTTTAGACAGAACTTGGCCACATCATTTTACGTGGGAGATAACTATGGTCATCTTCGATCGAAGGAATGTGGTAGTTGTTTAAATGTGAATGATCACAAATTCTGAGTTAAGCTTTGAATTTGAATAAATCATAAAAAGCTGTGGTTTTATATTTTATGTCTATGTAAGTGAAAGATAAGTGTTGGTTCATTGAGTGGTGTGAATGATGTATGAATTAAAACATGAAAAATTACTGAGAATAAAATGCCTACGGCAAATAAATTGAATGGGAAAGCATTTTTGGTTTTATACTGTTATTGTGATTTTTAAACAGCCTATTAGTTGCGTCGTCTTGATTTAATTTAATCGCGTCTACAGATCTCCTGTTACGTGATTTACAATGGTTACTTTAACATTATGGTAAACAAATTATCATCACTGTACGATGTAGGGAATCTAAAGACTCTCACACAAATCATATTTTTATTTTTATCAACTACCCCGGTATGATAAATGAAATGACTAATTCTGTAATATTAAAATGATAGTCCACATGCCTTTTCTGTCAACAGCCTAACCTAATGTGTTGCACAAAAAAAGACTTAATTTTCCTCCAAGATGTGAAAATCCCTGTTTCGTTTCAGTTGTAAATTATATCCAATGGATATGAGCGCGTATGTGTTGGTGATAACCACAGAATAAATAAATACACAGAAGCGACAATAGGGCCAATTTGAATAGGAGATAGTGGCCACGACAATACTAAACAAATATGGCGGACGTAGTGGTGTTAAATAGTGTTCACCGCCATTTTGGTTTAGTTTTTTAGTGATATTCTGTGGTATGAAAGTTGTGCCATAAAAATCGTCTATTGTCGCTTCTTTTGTGCGTGGTGTTAACCAATATATAAAGGAATTGTGACTTGGGGTGATTGCCTTGGTTCCTGGTCTTTGATTTTTCTAGGGTTGTGTTGTGTCATGTGTGGTGGTTGGAGTTCACAAGATACAGTCAAACTTGGATATAACAACAGGACTGATGGGACCAGCAAGTCGTGTTATATCCAAAATTATGGGAGACTTCTTCGTTTCGATTTGAGCCTTCAATACACTATGTATGGTTACTTCCCCTGAACTCCATCGAGGTGGATTAAAACATTTTTTTAATGGATTTAAATTTAAATTTTAAAAGATTTTTAGGTTCGTCAGTAAAATGTATGGACCTCATGGTGCATTGTTGTCTAATTTACAGCTAAAAGTGTTAAGACACGGTGGGCTCATCACCTGGTCGTCTTGTACGTATATTCCCGATTCAGGGTCTTTCTAGTCATGTGTTAGGTGTTGAGTGGTGTTAGTCTGGGTTGACATTTAGATTTACTTCTGTTTTTCATGAACACCCTTCAGTGCTTGACATAATATGGTTGGCCCCAACACTGCTTTCTACCTTATACTTATAAAGGGACTTGATAAATAAACAAACAAACAGTATTTAACAAAGGACAACGAGAGGCAGGCGTTATGCACAGCGTGTTATCACAAATGCTTTATTCCAGTCAGGAGCTGTTTGACATACCTATCAATATGAATATTATCAAGGACGGCCCCTGACCCGTGGTGGGGGGGATGGAAATGTCAGCATTTGATGAATGGACGTGGAAGAACTGGCAGGAGATTGGCCACAAACACAATACAAGACGTACTGATAACACTTCAATGGCGTGGTGGTGATATTTATGAGGGTCAAAGTCAGTCTAGGACTTCTTGATTTGCGCAAGAATAGTTCGACACTTAAGGAGCTGTCAAATTTATAAATAAAAAATATTGACAAAATGACTCTTCGGAATGGTATCCAAGTAGCTAGTAGTTATGTCAGTATGATTCTCTCAAAACTTGATGAATTGATACAACATTTTTTCTGTACATCTGATTGTTGAAGTACACATCAGTGGTAGACAGTCCATCATTCCCCTCTTTCTCTATCTATACACTTTGGTTTTTAATTTAGGATAGACAGCCTACAATACCTCATAACAGGATAACATGTTTTAATCCTCTTTTTTTTTAAATCCCCAACGCTAACCCTTCCCTTTCAATAATGGAACACGTCTATCATATCAATATCACAATTTGTGAGACAGGAAGTTTTCCTGTTTAAACCAAATTAACGATTGATTAACCTTTTAAAAAATATTTTTTCTTATTACCTAACTTTTTCTATTTGGCCTCTGACTGTATATTTCCTCAACAAGTCTTGTATTGTATTTGCTAGAAAAGGTGAGAATGGATAGAAAAGTGGTGTAAGTGGTAGGAATGTGTGGAGAAGAAGGTGGAAGTGGAAAGAAAAGAGTTAGTCATCAATAAGTAACTGACTGACATGGCTAAGGGCCGTTATGGAATAAATATCTCTCTCTCTATATATATATATGTCAATGGTGTGTGTGTGAATGTCTGTTTGTGTGTTATTATAGAATAGAGAGGCCTGAAGCATTGTCAGTACATATATAGGTACATCATCATCATTCTCAAACATGTTATAACATATTATACGGTTATCATGGAATATACATAATAATATACACATCATGAATAATAAATTCTTCTGCCTTTTCAAATATATATATATATAAAAAACCACAAACAGTACTGCATAGTTAAAAAAACAAAACCAAAACAAACATGCACATCAAAGTGATAGCAACCTTACAGGAAATACAGCCATATCCAACTCTCTCCATCCACCCGTGACAGTACGGTTGTGTTCACATTGTCACAGATTTACTCAGCCATTCCCAAAACCCTGGCAACTCCTACAACAGGGAGGCAAGTGTATTGTCTATATGCAATTTGTTGCTATTTTGAAAACATCCCTGATCTCCCTTGGACTGAATAGAAATGGAATTGATAGACTTAGGGACATCCACACTAACCATTTTAGTTTTGAGAATAGCTCCTCCTTGACAATCTGACAACCGTATTGATGTATAAAATTAGAGTTCAATTAAAATCTATCTAAAATCGTTCTTTTATCCAAAAGACGTGTGTAAACATGCTAACAATAAGCTGCAAAAACTAAAGCAAAAATCAACTTCACACTTAGGCTGTGAGAAGAAAAAAAATATTTGATTCAATTCACAATTTACAAGTACATTTTAAAAATCAAACCGTTCCAAGTTAGAATAACTACAATCAGTATGAGGGAGAAACCGTTTCCACCAGCCCTGACACCAGCACTCCTTCCCTGACCAACCTCAGGCATTATAATGGACTCCTTGCATTCAGAAATTACCATTATTTTGGTGCAATTGATCGCTCAGTTCTGCCAAGTGACTTTTGTCTGTCTAGACACAGCCATTAAATTATAATGACAATGATTGGCAACTTTAAAAACCATTTTTTTTTCCCTTGGAAGCTGCAAAGACTCAAAACACTACAACAACAATCAAATCTTTCGGCGACTTTTTTTCTTTCTTATTTATTGTCTCTCTCTGGCACTGTAACATTTCCATGCTATTACTATTCCTCTTTTCGTTACAACAAATCAATTACACATCAATTAACATGAAAGTATAGCCTGATATAATATATCTATGTCATATACATAATATGTACACGTAGGATCAAATGGCGTGATGCAGAGTCATTGATAAAAGCCAATGATTCGGGAATACAATGGAAGATGAGATTATCATTGTATTGTACAAAAACATCAAAATATATACACGTGTCTTATATATTATTAATATTATATATGCACCACTTGAATCCACATACAATCAATACGATGAAAACAGCGAAACATGCTGTCAACCCATAGGATTTGATTTGGTTTCATTTCGTCCGTCACATGACCATGAATGACCAATCGTCAACAGGATAAAATGATGCGCTCTAATTGGACAGGGCATTCATGGTCAATGTCATCAATATAAAACAAGGAAATCGATAATGAGAATAATGCTATCTTTCCCCCTATATCAGTTAGAAGTGATTTTTTTTGTGTTTTTTTTTGGGGGGGGGGGGGGTGCCCAAGAGGTGAGAGAAGCAGAGGAAATGATGAGGTAGCAGCAGGCATCAACACAAGGCGTCGTCATTAACGTGGGGGATGGTATCATTGACGGCAGCAGATGGTACAGTAGCCGTTGGATAAACATAACACATGCTAAAAATTTCTTACTGTACATAACAACAAGAGTTGAGTGTTCCGTTGCTTCCCCAGGGCAAATGTGCTACTGTAAAGCACTTAGAGCATGATGACGATCGTGGATAAGCTCTATATAAATGCCATTTATTATTATTATTATTATCTTAATTACACATGGTCACCATGCGTAAACCCAAGTTAAATCTGTGTGATGCTATTAATAATCAACGTTTAAAACTCATTCTAAAATTAAAAAGAAATACTGGCCCAAAAACGTTTGCTAAGATTATTTAATTAAGAAAGAAAGATTTAGACCTGGTGGCTTATTGTAAAGATGAAACCACAGAGACAAGGTAATATACAATGGTATGTCCCTAGCCTGCCCTTGGTCTGGTTCGGACAACTGTCCAGCAAAGTCTTTGTTCTACAATATATAATAATAATGATGTGATAATAATAATAATAATAATAATGATGTGATAATAATAATCATAATAATAATAATAATAATGACGACAACAACGCATAATTATTTCCTTCTTGGGATTAATAAAGTTACATCTTATCATATATCCATCGCAACACTTCATCATGTCAGTGTCAGCCTGCAGGTGACGACTGTCTGGTCCAGCCTCTGACCCGTTAATGCCACACCACTTGCCATCATGGCTTATATTGTGAGTGTGACTTCTCTCACAAACAAAACGGTCCCCATAAACATACTCTCTTCTCTCCTCTTTTCCCCACCAAGCAGCGTGGCCTTATCCAGCAACTACTGTATCTTTCCACCTTTGTGAATTTCTCAATTACTCAAATGACTGGGTGGTTTCTTGACAATGCTCGGGTTCTAAAAAATGACGATGAGTTTTGGAATGTTCATTACATTAAAATCAAAAGCTGTAAAGCTGATGAATAAATGATTTACAAAGCAAAAATGAACTTTGAATAAGCTGATTAAATTGATACCTTCTCATTTCCAATGAGGACATTGCTGGGGACATATATATCCTTGTAAGGCCTGGACGTTTCAGACTATATATATATCCTTGTAAGGCCTGGACGTTTCAGACCGTATATATATATATCCTTGTAAGGCCTGGACGTTTCACAAAGCACGAAAGGTGTCGTGGGTGAAATGAAAACATAAATGGGCATGACATAATGGAAGGGCTTGGGAAACCTTCACGTCTCTCTTACCCAAGGACTTTTGTCAGTTAGGACAACGACAACCACAATCAATAGGATAAGTAATTTCATTAATTGTTTTCAACCGCAACCTGACCTTGCCATATGGAAATTACCTGGGAAAAAAGAACAGTGAAATCGTGTGTTGTTAGGCTTTTGCAGACCTACTTAATAGGCGCAAGTTGACATTAACGTTAATATTTACATCGACACAGCAAATTTGTTCCAGAATATCAATATCAATCTAAGAGGGTTGAGTCTTGGTTCAACAGTCAACATCATTTCTTGAACAGCCTACACTTTTATACAATCTACTTGTCACACAACCTACATCTTATACAATCTATTTCTCATACTCATACAATCTACATCTCATATGATCTACTTATCATACAATCTACTTCTCATACAAATACAATCTACTTGTCACACAACCTACATCTCATACGATCTACTTATCATACAATCTACTTCTCATACAAATACAATCTACTTCACCATGAATTAACTCAACTTACGTAAAGAGGGTGAAAACACTTCTAGTGAAAAATAAACATAAACATAAACAATGTCAACTATAAAATTCTACAGCTAATGATATAATGTCAATGAAAACAATAAGAATAATCTTGAACAACGCGATTTGTGACAAGAATACAAGCTGAATTGCATGAAAAAAACCCCAAACAAATCAACCACTGTCGGCTGCAATACAACAGAGTAAAAAATACAGATAAATAAAGGTGTATAGGAAAATATAATATAATATTAATATAACATTCTCTTTTCATATTGGAATCGGAAATAATGGAAAGGGAAAAAAATAACATCCAAAGACAACAACCAGAGACTGAGATCCAAGTATTGGCACTGCTCAACGGGTAACGCTGCTAGTCGTACAGTAAACACAGTGGACAAGACGATGTTGTTACGTAACACGCCACGCCAGAGAGAATGAGAATAGAATCATGATCGTGGGAATTGTTGCATAGTATAACACACACAAATCCTCTCCCTGGCCAACATCAACGTCGAAACCACCTGGAAAGTATCGCTATGTAGGACAAAGCATTCACATTCAAATTCAAATCATAATCAGGTTATTATAGTACGGTGGTGGTCATCGAAATTATATGTCCGTTTCTTTGTCTCTAAAACAGGCAGTATAGGGGCAACAGGTAATAATATGAACTAAAATATCTCTCTCTCTCTCTCTCTCTCTCTCTCTCTCTCTCTCTCTCTCTCTCTCTCTCTCTCTCTCACTCTCTCTC